>JAHHFK020005472.1:0-111741 GCA_024533555.2 Aedes koreicus | reverse complement strand
GAGAATTAGAACTGGACACACAAACACCAAAGAAAGAATACGTAGATGGGGAAGTGAATCAGACGACACCTGCGATTGGTGCGAGAAAACAGAATCCGAATTTTCAGTATTAGAATACTGTAAACCCCTCATTACCAGCCTGCTCGAGAACAACGAACCAGACTTGAAACAAATGATTTCGTTCCTCAAAGCAACGCAAATCAACATCTAACATCAAAACTACACCACATCAGTTAACACCGAAACCCGACAACCTTAGTGGCGAGATAGACGATCTGAAAACAGACACTAAAAAAATAAAATCCTTATGGCGAATTCGTTTTTGATTCAGATCCAAACTGGATCGGATATCAAAATTGGGTCGGGTTGTTATGTGTTAAACGTCAGTGTGTTTGGTTTGATTTGTAACTCGTATCGGGCTGAGGTTTGCACTGACAATAAGTTCGGGTATCCCAGGTTGGAACTAGTTCCAACCTAGGTTCAAAAACGAATTCGATATTAGATTACTTCATGTCCAGAACTCAGTTTCGGATATCATGGCTCTATTTCGAGTCAAGGCATCAATTGGACTCCCATCAGTACCAAGAAATCCACGGAAGTGGTGGAAAGCGGTATGTGAGAACGTCACCGTTGATACATACCATGATGAATGTAACTCGTAGTCCCGTTCGGAGCATAACAAAAATGACAAAACAGGCTAATGTATCAGAAGCAACAGAAAGAAGAGTGGAGGAATATGAATTAAAAGAAAAATCCAGAGCCCAAGTTAAAAGACACTGGTGTGTAAAAACTGGTGACCCATTATGAAGTAATACCGGCGCCGGCCGTGCCCGAATGTTGGTCAAGTAGGGAATGTGAAGGAACGTGTTGACTTGATACTCGCTTTGAAGGAAGCCGAGAAATCCTCTGCACTTCCATGAGAAATCACTGGGATGTTGGATAGTTGGGAAAAGGTTAGCAGCAGGAGTCGTTTTGGTAAACGATACGCTGAAGGTATGTAACTACCACTATCCGCCAAAAGCATGGGATCGCTCCAACAAGCAACAGAACATCGAACGCCAATTGAACCGCACCTCGAATAGTCCGGCATAACCTAATCACCGTAATCTCGTAAATAATGGTGATCGCTTTTTCTGCCTGTGTAGGAAAAGTTTCACTAGAGTACGTTTTTTTCTGACCGGTGGCCCCTCTTCTGTGGATATTCTGCAAATAGAGATAAGAAAAGTTGGGCCGCATCTCCGATTGGTGGCTCATTAGTAACTGATATTAATTCTATTGATTCCTACACTCGTTGAGTTGGTACCAACCGGGGGAGACTTGGTCCTATACCCAATGCTTTCGTTATCTCCAATCCGTTCAACTACTCGCAATATTTTGTGATATAGTTGGCGGAATATTTCACTTTAAGATAAGCAGCCAGTTTACCAAACTTTGGCAGATTGACATGTAATCGGCGGATGAGTGACCACCAGGTACTTCATAGTAAGATGCTAGGAAGCAGGCCGGAAGGTTTAATAAGCAAACTCCCGCAGTCGCAACAACCGATATATTAGAAGAGCTCCAAGAGTTTGAAGAAAGCTTCTGATGTACCTGAGAACATCAATCAATCATTCACTTTTCGGGCCACGCACCCGGCGGGGGTGGTGGTTTTGATATTTGTTTCTCCCGATGCCAAAAAAAAGGAACACCTTTTTAACCCAAAAGGCCGCCAACAAAAACACAAAAATATTTTGGAAATACTAAAAAGCCAACTCCCAACAACAGCGCCCTCCCCCCCGCCACGCACGTGCCCAAACCGGGCAAAGAACCAAAAGTTTTAAAATAATTTGCCCCCGCCGCGTGCCCCTTTCTTGTTCACAATGCGTTGTCATTTTCATAATCTGCGAACATGGAGAAAGAACGCCAGCTCTTAATTTTATTAGAAATTATGCGTGATTTAAAAAATATTCGAAATAAGACAGGCGGCAGCAGACATTGGCAGTTAATGTCAGCGAATCAACAAATAAAACCTGAATTAATCCACCGATGGTGAGACTGAACCCTTCTTACACTTCACCAGAATTACGGCTAAAATGTGGCCAAAATGGTACTGTATACATATTTTCATCAGAAATTCCAGGAAGAACCAGGAATATTCGATATGTCATACATTCAGTTTATAAAATGAATTATTTGTCAATCCTGAACGTATTGCTCATCGATGTGATTAAAATATTGCCATTAATAGTCTTTAACGACCTGTTTATATTAGGTATATAAAAGGAAAAATTACATAAATATTAGAAATTCCATATAATCAGTCCATAGAATGAATTATTACACAATCCTAAGCGTCAATTTTGATTATCGATATGGATTCAAGATGCTTAACAAGTACATGTTCGTTGAAAATTGTGTAGTTATAGTGAATTGGAGACTTTGTGTAATTTTCGAATGTACTCGTTGCAGTTCAAAACCGGACCACTCGAGCCAACCGATCCTACTCTAATTCTATAGAGTCGCATAGTGTGGCTAGTCCGCTGAATGTGCTATACAACGCACCAGATGCAGAACAATAGAATACAAGCGGCATCGATTGGGGTGATTGGTCTTGTTCGATTTTGAACTGCAACGAGTATATTTTCATCTCGCAATTATGTGCTCTCAGGTATTGTTTTGGTCATATCTCCATGAAAGATTATCCAATCATAATGAAATTTCGACCAGTTATTTGAAGACTTAATAGCTTCAACATGGCGCTAACAAAACTAAAATCGGTACACAAATAGCTCAGTATGTAATCGGAGACGACCACTGTTTGATTACTATTATAATAGGCCGTCAAGTACTGTTTCGTTGATATCTTCGTAACGAAATGTCCGAATAAAAAAAAATCAATAGCGTTCTATGGGAATGTTGTAGCTTTCATTTGCCGTCAACAGAACTGAAATCGGTTCACAAATGGCTGAGAAACCGATGTGACATTATTTGTAACGCACACACACACATACACACACACATACACACACACACACACACACACACACACACACACACACACACACACACACACACACACACACATACATACACACACAGACATGTGCTCAGTTCGTCGAGCTGAGTCGAATGGTATATGACACTCGGCCCTCTGGGCCTCGGATAAAAAGTCGAATTTTCAAGCGATCTTAATACCCTTCTTTTGGTGTAAGAAGGGTAAAAAGAGAAGTTGGAGATATACACTATGTCACAAAATCAAAATATAAAAAAAGAAGTTTTACAATTTTTTTACCGGCAAGTCCTGACTATCTCATGCGTCATAAAACGTAACAGATGAGACACTATAGAATGCAAACAGGATCGATTAGTGCGAATTGTGTTTTCGGGTTTTGACTTCCACCGAATTTGGTCAACTAATTGCTCTCCAGGATTTGTTTTGTCCAATCTCCCTGGAAGGTTATCCAATCCTTATTGAATTTTTGTCCACTTTTTAAAAAATTTTTAAGGTTAAATTTGGCCTAACAAAACTAAAATCCGGTACACAAATAGCTCAGTATGTAATCGGAGACTACCACTGTTTGATTACTATTATAATAGGCCGTCAAGTACTGTTTCGTTGATATCTTCGTAACGAAATGTCCGAATAAAAAAAAATCAATAGCGTTCTATGGGAATGTTGTGGCTTTCATTTTACCGTCAACAGAACTGAAATCGGTTCACAAATGGCTGAGAAACCGATGTGATATTATTTGTAACGCGCACACACACACACACACACACACACACACACACACACACACACACACACACACACACACACACACACACACACACACACACACACACACACACACACACACACACACACACACACACATACACACAGACATGTACTCAGTTCGTCGAGCTGAGTCGAATGGTATATGACACTCGGCCCTCTGGGCCTCCGGATAAAAGAATCCAATTTTCAAGCGATCTTAATACCCTTCTTTTGGTGTAAGAAGGGTAAATTCATAGAAAGTATGTGTCCAACTTATGGATTGTATGCCAAGTCCTCATACATTTAATGAAAACATTTCATTGACGATAATTCATTAATTTCGCACATACCTTTTCATGTGCTAACCCCCATTGCAAAAATCCATGTGGGTTTGCACATGAATCTAATGGGGATTTTCTTTTTGAATCAAAACAACAACCAAGATACTACTACCGGAAGGTACAGAAAAGCGCAAGAATTATTGCAAGGTGCAGACTGCAAGGTATACTTCGGACCTAGGGGTTCTACAACAGTGAACCAATTTCCAATCGCTAGTTGCACATTGATTGTTGGTAATATCGCAATCATCATCCATACTGTTTTCACAATTGCTACTTACCCATATTTGGGTATTTTTTATCATACAAATTTACTGGAATATTGGTAAATTCAACGTTACCATTAAATGGGTATGTGCAATTTTAAGGCCAGTATCGACTTAAAAAGTAAAGTGGTTACGGAATTTTGTTCAATGTAACCTAGCGGAAGTTTGGCAATTGATCTGCATGGAACGAAATGTCACCTTCGCTTACGGAATAATCGAGGCGAATATTTTTCCGAGAGTAAAAGTGACAGCTGCCATTAGTTTGTGTGGAAACCTTACAAATTCCAATATTATTTTTCGTTCTTTTCATGTGAATACTGCTGCAGAAATTTCTTTCGATTCTTTACTTTTCCGTTTCAGTAAACGGAATTTAACATGGGATTGAGATAGAAAAATAAATGTCTTTCGAACACGATACCGACCTTTAGAATACAACATGAGAGAGGATTTGAGTCAGGTTATTTCTTTCGTTGCAGAGTGATTGTGATTTTTCAAGATAAAATTCTTTTCGAAGTTGGTTTTTACCTGCGATTTTAATTGTAGTGTATTTGTGCGCAATTGTTGGAAGTACTAAGTGTATTCATGCTGTTTCTTTCGAAAAGAACGAGGTGAAAATATTTGTCGAATAGTGGAGTGTTACTCTTGTAGAGACAAAATGCATTCTTTAGCATCGCGAGGGTCCGCTTGCCAAACCAAATGAAGACTGAACATCAGCTACAATTTCCGGTGAGATCTATCTGAGTACAACTAAATTTGAACGATACTGCTAAATACGTGCCATCCTTAAAACTTTATATGCCTTGATGATGGAAGTGTCTGCACAATACAAATATCCATTTGATGTTTGTACTGTGTTTATGCGGGGTTTGTTGTAAGTGAAAGTGAGCTCGGAGTGGACGTAAGTAACCAGGCATTCTGAAATGGGTCACTGGAACCCAACAGAGCTATCACTTTCCAATTCCTGGGCTAAGAACGATGGTAGCATCAGACAACAGTTAGTTTAACTGCCGAACGGTGGGCGTTGGATTGTACATACACACATACACACACACGCACACACAGCCACATACGCACACAGCCACACACGTACACACACAGCCACACACGCACACAGCCACACACGCACACATTCACACACACATTCACACACACTGACACACACACACACACGCGCGCGCGCGTAATGAGAGAGAAGATTTGTAAAGATACATTGCAATCGAGTTTTTGGATTGTTTTAGAAAAGAAAACCTCCTGTCTTCAAGGTGTAATTTTTTTTTTATGAGTTTCTTTTGTTCCCTACAACACATTTTTATCCTTGTTCTAAAACTTAATTAAGTCATAGTTTACCAATTTTCACTGAAATTTAATTTCAATTGATCACCAGGTAGGAAAACTAGTTCCTCACACATACAGGTTCACACAGTACGAAGGTACGTTTGTAATGAAATTATTTTCATAGAAAAATGCCATACTAATTCTCAAGTCTAGTATTGCTAGTATAGCAATCTGCTTATTATTTTTTTTTTTTTTTCAAAATTCACACTATATCAAATAGACACTTAGGTGCTATTTAGCTAGGCAGATTGAATTGTTGTAGTATTAAATGGAAATGTTATCTTAATATGATGTCCATAGCTACAAACAAGAGCTACGAATTCTCTTACTTTCTGAAAAGTCAAGCCTTAGTAATTTCTTCGATTATTATTGAAGCGATTGCCACCGCCATTGTTGTTCTGGCCGAAGCGATTTCCACCACCGCCACCTCCGCTACCGCCGCCACCACCGCCACCACCACCACCGCCGCCACCATTGTTGAAGTTGTTATTAAATCGCTGACCTCCCTGGTTCCGCTGCTGGAACTGATTGCCACCAAAATTGCCGGCATTTCTTCCACGCTGCTGGAAGCCTCCTCCTCGATTTTGATACCCACCGCTATTCTGCCGTGAGCTGTTGTTGTAATCGTAGGGGATCTGATTCGCGAACGGATTTGGCAACATCGTGCTTGAACTGTTGGCGTTTCGCGATATTTCACTCATCACCTGCTGCTGGTACTGATTGATACGGCTGCTCAGCTGCTCGAAGGCGCTTAAATTGGCACTGCTGCCACCGCTTCCACCACCTCCACCACCACCTCCGCCACCACGGTTCGAACCGGCATTTGAATTGTTATAGTTGCTAGCCGAGGACGAGTTGGCGCTGATATTGCTGCCGAGTGACGAGTTGTAGTTACTGCTGTTGTTATAGCTGCTGTTATTCGACGAACCACCTGAAACAAAGGGGAGATAGAAAAAAATATTCTATTAATGTTAATGACATTTTAAAGTGTGTCTGAGTATAATAAAATTACAACTTTGGAGCAGATGGAGAAACAATCTACCTAGATTCTGCAGCTATTCAGGGCCTTCAGTTTAACCTTCTCATTCATATGTAGAAACCTGACATAATTTCAACCTCTAGAATACCGACCACGTAGAATAATGACATCCATTCTAAAACCAATTCTTATATTCCTGCTTAGGAAGTTCCCAATTTTGTTTTCAAGGTGCCTCTTGCCTTACTATGAGCTGTGGAATGATTTTATGAATAGGTTCCGAAAAAAAAACATTAACTAAATTGAAAAAGATACTGTATTATTTAAAATGTCACCAAGGGTGCAATTACAAATACAAAAATATTGCTCTCGCCATCTATTTATTTTGCCGATCAGATATAATCCAATTGTTCCTAACTATGTAAAACCTTTGATCGTCGCTCACATCTCTATGGAAGCATTACCATCGGCATTTAACTTGCAAAAGCCTGTAATTTAACACTGATCCGAAAAACGTTAAGCCCACGTTAACCTTTGTTTGTCAAAACCAAAACAGAAACGCCTTTGGGTGCTACCGAATCACCAGCAACGATCCTTTGATTTTTACTCCGTTTCCCAATCATGGGAGTCGTACCTCAATTCACCAGGAATCGTAAATCTAATGAAATGTGGAGGGAAAAAAAACTTTCAGCATAGAAAAGATCTAATGAATTGGAACGCAACCGAACCGAAAAGCAAAACAGAAAGGATGAGAAGAAAGGCGAATCGGAAGATGCGACCCCTCAGATAAAGGTACTTGTGAAGGCCTAATTGAACCTATCATTATCCTACCATCAGACAATCTCGTCTTACGAAGGATCAAAATAAATGGAATCCTCACTTTCGAGACATCAACATGCATGCTCGCTGGCTGGTTGCGTTTCCTATTGTCATAATGCTTTCTACGACATTGATGCTACGTAGGTGAGCACATCGTGCCATCGAATTTCCTGGAGGTGGAAAGCTCCTGCTTTGTGGACTGGCAGCAGAGCTCTCCTAAGAAACGGTCGACAGCGGAAAGTGTGATCCTGCATTCATCTTAGACAAAGACGCGTACAGAACGAAAAACAATCGCATTATCAATCTTTCATTTTTCCCCGAAGGATACCCACACAGTAAGGACTTTTTAATAATCCTAATATTTGTTTTGTTTCGTCTATACCCATGCATGTTATCAAGAGATGTGAATGCTAGGCATGTTATGCGCGTGTGTGTGTGTCTGTGAGTGTTTCGTTTATTTGGGAATTTAAAATTTAAATTGAGAAGGTATGTCGCAAGCAGTCGATGATGGCGTTTCTAGATTTTCACTACAGGCTTTGTTTGAGTTTGAATCATCGCAAATTTTGGTTATCAAACATTGCTAACACCTCAGCTGCTAGCACCATTTCTAACCTCATCGATAATTGTGACTCAACGAGCAAATTCCACTATCGCACAACTCTCGGGCAATTTTGGTATCTGCATCATGTATCCTCCCTTAGCTCAGTCGGTAAAGGCGCAGCTACAAAGCAACACCATGCTGAAAGTGGCTGGGTTCGATTCCCGGTCTAGTCTATGAATTGTTCGTTAAGGAAAATTTCCCCCTTGGCGAATTTATATGTCACTGTTTTTTTTAACAAAATCTAAATGAAAATCCAATGAAACAAAAAAAAAAAAAAAAAAAATCAAAAAAACAGACAAAAAAAAAAAAAATAAAAAAGATGAGGTGGGTATTTATTTTGCCTATCAGTGTATACAAAAATGGTACCTGGCATCGAAAGTTCTCATCTAATAACTGTGGAAGGGCATTGAACACTATGTTGAGAGCAAGCAATAAGAATTGTGAAAGCAATAAGCTTGAAATGCTAAAGAAAGAAAGAAGATCATGCTTAGAACGTTTCGGCCAAAGAATTCAACAAAGGACAAATACTTCTGGAACACCTGTAGTAATCTTAACCGACACACGTATGTCTTGTAAACCAGTATTCACTACTGGAAGTGGTATTTCAGAAACCTTCATTAGAAAGGATATACAGTGGCCGAAATTCCTATAAGCGCACCCCCATTTTTTTAAATTCTGAACCTACTACATAATGCAAGGATTTTTGTTTTATTACTAAAACGATACTTGCGCTATGACCACACAAAATTAAGTAATTAAATAAATTTAGGTTGAGTCACCATTTTTCTGTAATAGTGAGCATGAGCATGAGCATGATTGACCGCCCGAGGTTGCTACTCCGTTGTTGCCAGATCAGCTGTTATTACACAGAGAACCAACAGATGACGCTTGGGACTTACATACATCTTCAATGTGTAAAAACGGGTGATCCCAAACTAAGGCAATACCGGCGCTGGCCCCGCCCGAACGCAGGTCAAGTAAAGAAAGGGTAGGAATATTATGGGGCCACTAACAAAGTGTGATTGTGGTTTTTCATTGGGAAAATAAAGTGATTTTTAATAATGTTGAAAAGCGATTTTGACCGGTTTAAACCAACAGTAAGGAATGCCCTGTTGTTTTCTGGGAACTAGGCGTGTTTTATTGGGGCCACTCACAAAATGTGATAGTGGTTATTTATTGGAAAACAAGGAGATGTTTTATAATGCTGCAAAGCCGATTTGGACCGATTTAAACCAACAGTAAGGATGCTATTGGGGCCACTCACAGAGTGTGATAATGTTATTTCATCAGGAAAACAAGGTAATTCATCTCAACGCTTGAGAGCCAACTTGAACCGATCTACACCAAAAGAGACAGTGGTTTATTCGTTCCAAGATAGGGTAGCCCGACGAGCATGGCGAACGAATAATTTGGATCACAATTAATTATGTACCTCACCACCGACCCATCTTACCCGGCGAACCACGACTTCTCATGATCACTCGATCAGAGTCACAATTTTTCTGTGATACCCCTGGGCGCCGGGGGCGTCCCTGCCGTGGGGTGCGTCTTGCGTGTCTCGGCCCCACCGCCCGCCATCCTTGTTTCGATGATTCCCTTATCATTACATCGAGCAGGTTTTGAAGAACCATCTGCTTCCTCATGCTTCAACGCTGTATGGGAATACACCATATTCTTTCCAACAGGACTCAGCTCCAGCTCACAAGGCAAGGAAGACACAAGCGTGGTGCGCGGAAAATTTGCCCGATTTCATCACAAGCGAAGAATGGCCTGCATCTTCTCCGGATCGCAACCCACTTGATTACTTTGTTTGGGGTTATTTGCTTCAACATATAGGCCCTACGAAAGGGCTTACTTAAGATCGATTCAAGAAACATTTGGTTGATATTTGGGACCAAATTCCTCAGAAAATCGTGCGTGCCAGCTGCGATGGGTTTACAAAGCGTTTGCGCAAAGTTATCAAGGAAGAGGGCGAGAGATTCGAATTGAATTAATATGGTTTATTTCTAGATACATGTTTCAAATGAAAAATAAATGCTATGATTTGGTTGATTTGTTTTGCTGTAATCCCAATATGTTTTAGTGACACCTATCGTGAGACACCCTGTACATAATGAAGCAAAAATATTTGCCTATTTTTACGCACTTCAAGCATGGAGTTCCATATACCGCGAGGAGAGCCCTAATTTCGTGGTAATGTTTTTTTTTCTAATAGTTTGTATACAATTTCAAAATAAAAATGCTTATCGTTCTGACAATAGTCAAAACGAAAATTTCCAGACCTTTTTAATAAAAAAAAGTATGTAAATATTGAACATTAATTCCACCACACTGTTTCTTCGATTAAAGATTATAAACATTCGAGATTTGCTTTGGATTTCTCATTGGTTCCTCCAAATGACTTTCTTAAATAAATGAAGAAACTTCTTGAAACCATCATCTCGCTTGTTGCTCAGTTACGATGGTTCTGTTTTTAGACAGAGTGCTTGGCACCCTTGGCGAAATTGTTGGATGGAGTTTTAAAAAACCGGCAACCCTCCTGGAACTTCATTTTTGAAAGGGTTCTTTATTTTCATCTGTCTTAGGTACTGAACTACATTAGCTCGAAGGTGTTGGTTGTTTGCAGAGAACCCCCCGCTTTGGCCATGTCAACAATTCATTTGACAATACGATTCTCACCCTCAAGACTAAGAACTGTCGGAGCTCCAAGTGAATTTGTGTACCTTGATTTTATCGCGGACTGTGCTTTCCCGTACTTTCAACATCCGAGAGGCAGCTCGAATGGTGGCCTCACTTCTTACAAGGTCTAAAGAGTTGTGCAACCGATCCACAGTGTACTGAATTTGTTTTGTTTTTTTGGCCATTCTGGAACAGAAACTCAAACACGGTATTAGGAAATCATAAATTAGGCGATGCCCTTCATCCGTGGTTAAGATTTTGAAAAGGATAATAATTGAGTGAATTTTATGTTACATTTATTTTACTTGATTTTCACTGAAAAAAAACACAAGCTGTTTTTCACGTCAGTAACAACGGAGCTAAGCCTGAGCAAAACAAAAATGGCAGTTCATGACAAGAATTTTTTTTTATATTTTTAATTCGTGCGCGTGTGACTAGACCTCAAAATAGTGATGCCTTAGTGAAGTTGGTTATATTCTCTAACATCTGCGGTAATCATTGGTAAAATAATCAATCAAGCACTCAAAATATTCCTCATTTGATGTTGAAAACACGGTGTTTGGCGCTGCGCGGAAATAGGGAAGGCTACGGTAGGACTTTAAGGACATACGGGATCAAGTCCCTATCACTTCGAAGTTTTCTGTGCACAAATCTCAAATACTACTAGGACTTCAGGCGTAAAATTTTCAAGAATCGTTTGCTCCACTGGAGAATCCATTGGTTAGCAATTTGAGCGCTGTTTGTTTTGTTTTGTTTGTGATTGTTAGTCTCAAAAATCGTGGAGTGATAATTAACTTAACCTATAAATCAGATGGAAAAAGGACTCCCTCTAGTTTCACCTTAATTCTCCACAGCTACGAAATGACTGGTCTTCAGTTTTTTTAAATGCACTCTAAAAAGAATTATCCCTTCTCACCCCACACATATTTTTTTACAAAACACACCCCACCCCCTTTTCAAAATGAATGTTTCTTATAAATTTCGAATAGACCAAATGTTTGATCGTAGCACCCTTTAACATGTACGGGTAAACAAACGGTCTGCGTCATATTTGGTTTCCAGTGATGGCATACAAAGTCAAAGTTAGTCTTTGACCTAACATTATAAATGTAATCGTTTTATAAACTACCGTTTATAATAATTCCCACATCTTCGAAACAGTTCCGATCACTCTACCGAACACGAAGAATCGCGAAACCCGCTGACATTAACATGTCTCGAACGCAACAAGCAAATGTAAAATCTCTATTTTCACCTAACGCAGAACAAAAACATCGCTTCCTGATTAACTATATGATATGTCGTTAAACACGTAGAAATCTGACTGACAACAAGTAGGCTTATACCGCACTACGGCTTTCCATCCAGGACTTTTTCCTTCAAGAGTTATTAACGTGTGTAGTGTACCCCTTACACCAGTAGCGTAGAGTGATTGGGTAACACCAGGGGCGGGTGCATGGATGCCATCTTGTTAATTCAAACACTGGTGGAAAGTTAATTGACAATGGAAGATAACTAAATAATTCATGATTGCTCTATCGTGTTCTAGTAGTCTTGATAGCATTCAAGGGCAGTGTTGTCACAGTACCCCACACCAGTATAGTCGCTATATTTATATAGGGAAGATGTACCTATATTAATCTCATCACATTGCAATTCATCCTACTTGAAATAAAACGATATACACGTGACAGGATTAGTTAGTAATGTTTGTTGTAGTTATTTAACGTAAGCAAACATTATTAGAAAACGAAACCGATCCTTCAACTGCCCAATTGTTTGATTCATCGTAGGATGAATATAGGAACAATGAGATTAATATGGGGGCAGTTACCCTACTATATTACTATATTAACCGAACAGAAAAGATTGAAGTTGTGTTATACAGTACGAGAAAGTGACAAGATGCAAGATTTTTCCGAAGCTGGATATGCTTGTGTGAGATTTTCTAAACTTCCTGAACTGGGATTTAAAAGTTTCTCAGCTACAACAGGCCAGTCCTATAAATGTAATCCAAATCTGTCCCAACGCTACACCACTGCCTAACCACCCTATCAAATGAATAGCTAACCTCCCAATGAATGCGGGCTAAGTTGCCGAGTTGGGTGATGGACCACTAGGTCGAACGTCAGTAGGACGGATTTATTGTCCGCATTTCATTATTCGGCATCTGCATATTTTAATCCAGATTAACAGAATAAAAACTAGCAGCAAATGGAGTAGGTAGAATTATTTGGCGCGGGCCATTATGCCGAATGGTTCATTAGTCCGAAAGCCATTAGGCCGAATTTGGGAAAGTAGAAGATTGGACTTAATGTTTTAAGAGGTCTTTGAGTCATGAAGCTAATGAACTTCGAACCATAAGCAATTCTTTCTAATTTCAATAATTTCAATCTGCCAACATGCCATGTTCTAATTCTTGAAATTTTCGGGACAGGATAACAATGAACTTTCATTCTACCAATGTAGACATGAAACCAATGCTCTTCCATGGGAGATTTATTCTTCTTTAAATCTTTCTAATTTAAAATCTCGTAACATGCTAACAGGTGAAGTAAGATCTTAGTATTCAAAACTTTTTTAAACTTTGGGCTTTGAAGCCATTAACAATTTGGGGAGATTCTTCCTTCTTTTACCAAGAGCGATTGAAAGTGTATGATTAAGTTGATTCTATGATGATCCAATGACAACTGGGACGCAACATCCCCAACCATAAGGTTTCATCTTCCCATAGAATTTGAACCGGGCTGGAAGTAGAATCATGCGCCGTCTTTTTTCCATGATGGGTGTGGCCGGTTGGACCGGTTCGTCTTCTACAACCGGACCTGATTCGTCCTCGCCTGGTTCATCCATGAACCCATCGTTGTGTCCGGCTTCATCCTCCGAGAACATTTCCGTAAGGTATGAATTGCCCTGGTTGGCCGTAGCGGGTAGGCTACCCGGCTGGACTTCTTTGTGGAGTACGAGTCTTGAGCTGGTTGACATGCGACCGTATCAGGAGATGTTGATCCTCAAAGAACACATTGTAGTTGACTGATCCGATCTTCTTGATGGCGGTTGCTGGTTCCCACTACCAGGAGTTCGCTAGGTGGACCTTGGCCTTAAGTGCGCCATGCTTCTGGTTGAAAGCGTTGTTTTGCACCGTCCTTTCTCTTGATGTTGGCTTCTGCTTGGCCTGTGCAATGATGATACGGTACGTAGTGGTCTGCCGAACATCATCTTAGCCGGAGATTTGCCGTCCAGGTCACTGGCCGTAGTGGAGTGATACCTTGCAGGAATGTGAGTTGAGCTTGTTCTAGTGAAGAAACGGGCCAGGATTCCAGTGTCGTCTTGGTAGGAGCCTTGCCAGAAGTTGGACATCCTCAATTCCGCTATCGATGCCGAGTCAGAACACAAAGCTTTGGGCAATCGGCTTCTTTCGGACCACTCCCGGATGACCTCGAGGGAACTGTTGCAAGATCCTTCGTCGCAACTAGTTGAGAACGAGACTCTGTCGCCGAACATGACGCATCCGTCGACCATGCTGAGCGATTCACGCCTTTGGAATTAAGATTGAACTGCAGCGGAGAGATTCTTGGAGCAGCAGGGCCAACCGTCTCGTATGTTCAGCAACGGTTTGGAGTATGGTGTCAATCGATGTAGCCTTCCGCAGTGCTGCGAAGTCATGAAAAATGCTTTCCAGGTCTTCCCCAAAGCTGAGTGCTGCGATGACGTATTCTTCCTCGAGTTGCTTGGTTCGCTGGATCAGCCGGGACAATAGGTCTGCTCATCCGAAATCGTTCGTGGACACATGTTAAATTTCGAAGTCGTAGATTAGCATCGTGAAAGCGCGCCATTGGAATCAGTTCGTAGTGTGTAGTGGAATGCCTTCTTGGAACCGCAGTGAAACTGGTGAAATATGCCTACTCGATGCGTCCGCTGTCACGACGATTGGGAGCTTGGGGTCATGATGAGTTGCGCTCCGCAGATGCGAGCGTCCTCGAAGCGTGTTGCACGGCTTTCATCCTGTCATCAGGGAACTGGTGAAAGATGACTGCTCGATCCGCTGTCGCTGCCACGACGATTGGGAGCTTGGGGTCATAATGCGTTGTCTTGAACCGGTCAAAAGTTTTCTGGCATTCCGGAGTCCATCGCCATAGCACGTCCTTGTTCAGCAGCTGGTCAATCGGATTACGCAATTCATGTCTGTTGTGCACGATCTACCATAGAAGTTTACCGCACCTAGGTACGATCGGAGTTCAGAGACGTTGGTTGGCGGATGGGAGTGCAGTGATGGCCTTCCTTTTCTCGGGGTCTTGCCTTGTTTGTCTACGATATGTCCAAGTTACCGAGTTGTGCTCGGCTTTGACGTGGAAGCCGTACCATTTGAGTCGCTGGAAAAGTAGGTTGACTGACGCTGCGTGTGACTTGATGTCCTTCCCGAGCACGATGGCATCATCTATGAAACACCGGACGCTTGGTATGCCCGCAATCATTCCATGCACCACGTGTTGGAATGCTCCCGGTGCCGACATTACTCCGAAGGCCAGGCGATTGAACCGGAACAACCCGCGATGTGTGTTTTGATGGTAAGCAGCTTCTTCGAGTCGTCATCCACCTCGAGCTGTAGACACAAGGAGACCGATGAGGCTAAAAATGATGCTGCCGTTGATTTAAACAAAGATTTCCTCCCCCGCGGGAACCGGGTGTGGTTTGGTTCCAAAGTCTCCCCGAGCCCCGTCGAATAGTCTGCGCAGATGCGAAATCGGCCGTTCGGTTAGTGCACAGCCACGATAGGAGCAGGCCATTTGGAGATTCTATGATGTTTATCCTTTGAAACAGGCTTCGGCCAACGAAATGGTGTTGAAGGAACCTGGAAGTTTGGGACACAATGCGTCCTTGGTTCGAGTACTACTATATCCAAGCCCTTCGCTCAATTTTCAATACTTCTATTCAATTTTCACAACCTGCCGTACATTGACGGAACTATCAACACTTTCTCTTCATATCTTTCATTTCTAGCAAACATGACTGTCCACTCTTGGGGCCTCATGGTGATGAGCGAACATCTCCTACAACACAAGACAGGTTTAGCATTTGGTTTTAGGAAAAGCTTTACCTTCGTTCTTTTTTCAGTGCCCCAGTGAATCGTTGAAAACATCTGCATACTTCGCTCAGAATATTCACGAATCTGTTGGTCGATCGACTTCGCCGTTACTAGATTGCAGACAGAGTCAAGGGAACCGAATAGCTCGAATAGTTCGATCCAGTTGATACCTAGGAGGTAGAGGTTGGCAGCCGTCGTAACGAAACATTTCCCTAGCGCAGGTTTGCCGTTAACGCTGATGCCGCACTGGAACTCACCTATTAGATGGAGTGGCTTGTTCAACGCATTGGTTGGTTGGATCATTGGTCTGTTGATCGAAGGATTGCCCAATTCGAGATCACAGTGCTATTACTTGCTGCATCCAACTGCAGCTTGATAGCTGAAACGTTCATTGATGTGGCTCACGATGTACACCACCCTCGCTTTGGCTTTTGTGGGTTTGCTTGATTTGTTTGCTGGCTTTGCTGGCTTCTTTTCCTTCCCGACTGGAACTTATTGAGATTTTGAAAAGCAGCCGCAATAGCCTTCCTTGTGGGGGCGACCCCGGCGTAGTGGTTAACATCCATACCTCTCACGCCAAAGTCACGAGTTCGAATCTCACCCCCGGACATGTTACGAAAATGCGCAAAAAGCGGTGTTTGAGTGACAGTGACGGGAGATGAACCAGCCCTAGGCTAAAAATCTCGATAATCAAGAAAAAAAAAACAAAAAACAAAAAAAAGCCTTCCTTGTGGCCAATCCTGTTACACTGCAGAATTTCTCCACATTGTGGCATATATTCCGTTTTAGTAGCTGTTGCTGCAGATGAGACGTTCCCTTCTTCTCCTGGACATAATGAACCGATGATTTCGAGCATAACTCGAGATTGTGTCCTCCTTGAGATTGGCGAACTGCTGATTGTCGTCGATCAGGTCCTGGAGAGTGACGGAAGCTTCTGCTGCTTCGCCTTCGATCCGGGATAGAAGCCTTGCCCGGATGTCCACGTAGGAATGACCTTTGAGGCCACACACACAAACACCAAGCACTTGAATTCGAAGTCCTTGCAGGTACGTGCAGGTATTTCACCTTTGATATGTCCGGGTGTGTGACGGAGTGTCCAACTGCCTCAGCAGCAGACGCACCTTGGTGACATCGCCCAGGTTCCTGGCAGCCAATTCAAATAAGTGCGTGTACCGGTTGTACCACTTGTCGAAGGTGATTCGATATTCCGGGTGGAACGCAAATTCGCTGATGTTGGTTGCCAAGGCCTCGAGTGCTCCGGGTTGCAAGAGGCTGGTGTTGGAGCTCCGCCATCTGGAAGACTGCTTGCTGTAGTTCTTCCATCGTTTCTGTAGGGTTCTTGAATTTTGAATCCTCGTCCGGATTACATACGGAATGAAAGATCTGGATTTATGACTAGACTACATGTTACTTTATTGCACGTCAAATTACCAATCAATCAGGAGGTGTCAAAGGGTATGCTTACAACAATGGTTGTTGTGATTGAAATAAGTGTATGGTTGAGTTTGTTTGATTCTATGGTGATCCAATGACAACTGGGACCCAACAATAAGAATTTAACTTAATATCTTCGGGACATGAAACAACAGAACTTCCATGCGTGATTTTTCCTTCTATGAATCATGAGCAGTTCTTTCGAATTTCATAACTTTCAGTTTGCTAACATGTCATTTTGAAGATAGAACATAGTTTTTTTTCTTGCAATCATTGGGACAAAAAAAAACTACTGAATTGTCATGAGAGATTTCGCCTTCTGTCAATCATAAGAAGCTCCTGTTAATTTGAAACCTTTAAACCAGCTAACAAGCCGCGTTGAAGTTTTTTCACCATTGAAATTTGAATAGAAAGCGAGTCTAAGCAAACAGAAACAAATAAATGAATTAACTGTCAATCAGTCAGCTAAGTGACCGATTCGGTCTGATGACCTATTCGGCCTAATAGCATTCGGCCTAATGGCATTCGGCCTAACGACCCATGAAAGAGTTATTCCGATACATTTTTTTTTTAAGTTAATTTAATAATATGACACATGTTGCAAGTCAAATCAACCACGATTCGAATTTCGACCTCGTGACTCATTCTTTCTATAGGTCGGCGGCCTAATGGCCCTACACCCAGAATTATCACACCAACAGTGACATTGAACGAACCATCTCTTATCATTGTCCCTTCTGGTGATTCCTCACGGTTCTCAGCAATAAATCCTTATAGGTACATACCCGCTCCAATCCATATGTCACCAAAAATAAAAACCCGCTGAATGAAAGAGGTCCAAGTGAGACTTTTTTTTTAATGCGCCTGCATTAAGCCTCTCGAAATCAATTTGCAATTTATTGTCTGGTTTTTAACATTTTCTTTCATTTTCTTTTGCTCATTGCGCGCTATTATTCTCACTCAAGTGTCACCGGCTTGATTCTCCGTTCCATTTCCCTCTCCGAGTGTTCCCAATGCATTCTACTAGCTAGCGATATAATATCGCAAGGGAAAAAAACTTCATCCAACCAACCCAAAAAGCACTTATCATTCTTGAATAGGCCGCATTACGTCGTATGTAGGTATGTTCCGATACACAGCTTTTTACATTGCATTGACAGTTGGCATTCGATACGAAATGCACACAGATCTCCGTTATCGACTCTGTCGATTGGCACTCCCTTCTTCCTATATTGGTACGAACACGCAATGGCGGAAGTGACGAAGGTGGTCGCGTTCGAGGGTCATAATTATACCTTCCACCACTGAATGCGTACCCCCGCGCCTGCCGCCAGTGGGGAAGGATCAGCCTACAACAATGGATCGATGATGCCCACCTTCAAAGTGTCGGATTTGAGTCGCTCGAGCGCCCTGTCAAGAGCTATCGCCGGATTAATAACTTTAAGCCTATTGGTAATATGTTGTTATTTGTAATCAGTCTTTTCGAGAAAGAAGGGTAGGGGTTTCAGTTATTCGTTCGAATTGAGAACAAGTTTGCATTTCGGACATGTGAGGATGATGATTTTAATAAGTTGCAATTTGGTCGACCTAATGTTTCGAACGATTTTAGTTTGGGTTGGGTTGAAAGCAATTTACCGTTCCGAATTTCAGATGGGGGATGAGAATGACAATTTCAGAAGAAATTTGCACTCGCATTGAGATAAAAATCAATGTTAAGAGTACAATTTAAGGAAGATTGATGTTAATAGTAAAAATCTTCTTGAGGTCCTGGTTGTCGAA
This sequence comes from Aedes koreicus, assembly GCA_024533555.2. NCBI lineage: Eukaryota > Metazoa > Arthropoda > Insecta > Diptera > Culicidae > Aedes > Aedes koreicus. Next base: position 92,689 of record JAHHFK020005472.1, on the reverse strand, counting down.
GTCGACTGTACTTGTAGGTACAGCGATTTTTCAAATTCCTTACGGTCAGCGAATGGACACAATTAAAAATGTTTTCAAGAAATCCAAATTGGCATCAGATTTTATCGACAATTGTTCAAAACATTCTTTGGTATTCAATCTAATCCATACCTATATCCCATCCCCAAGTCAGAATTTCATTCGTATTCGGATTGAATTTACTTCACCACCAAGTTAATCCTTGCCCAATAGCAACTCGACTACTGTAAGAACATATACACCAAACTCACCCCATACACTTATTTGTGCATTATCAACTCTTCTTCCACACAATCATAATTAACCGTCACACGGCGAAACGTGCTCTAGTGCCTGATTCAAACCCCACCACAACCGAGTCGGCCGGGCACAATCACGACGCAAATGCCAAAAATTTGCCATCAAAACGCAAATTGTCACGCCCGCTCGCCTGCTACCGCTTGAAGCCAAACCCCAGATCCAATGTACATCTACTAGACTCGGTTGACTAGCTGACTGAGGTTAGCTTACGAAAGGGCTCTTGAAACAAGCGCGGTACGGTAGATAAAATCATCCGGTTGGAAAATAATAAGGCAAGGCGAAAAGAATGCGATGGTACTCACCCTTTGAGAAATTGTTGTAATCATTGCGTCCACCGCCGCCACCGCTGCCACCGCCGCCTCCGCCACCGCCATCGCCGCCGCCGCCACCTCTGCCGCCTCTATTCCCAGTGTAATGGTTCATCATCCTATGGCCAGCACTACCCACTCCAGCTCGATTCATGGCACGTTGTCCGAATCCGATAACTGGTCCTTCGTTAGCGCCCAGCACCTTGGGCTGATCTCGTGCTCCTTCCAATTTACGGGAAGGATAAATAAAATCATCCGCGTATTGCGGATCAAGGAACTGCATTGTCAGGACCTTGTTCTCACACACAGGGTGCAGACCGGGGATGGGCGACGGTAACACACCGTCCTGCGGGATATTTTCCTTGGTGGGGATGATGATACCTCTCATGCAATCGGCAAAAATCGGAACTTCCCGCTCGTAATCTACGTTGTCTTTGTACAAACTTTTAATCATCTTGTACGCATCCGAACCGGGGGATAGATACAATCGGGCCAAGCCGTTTTCGTTGCGGAGTCCTGTGAATTAGGGAGAAAAAAATTAGCGGTCTTAGTAAATGATTTGAAATATTTTCATGATTTGCAAAATAATATTTGACCCTCAACTCAATGATATGTTATCAATTGTGATATGTTATCAATTTAACTATGTAAGAAGTGTATTGGAAAATAGTTTGAACAATTGATACGTAACTGAGCTTAAACTAAGATCTGTATCCACAATAATCCCGACATCTCAAAACTTAAGTAGAACACGAATTTCGCATAATATTTGAATTGTAGTTGTTTATTTCAGATTCATGGGATATGATTTACCAATTCACTAAGTCAAAACATACTTATTCGGTATCTGTAGAAAATTTTCGAGCTCTGCACTTAACTCCAACCATTAGGGCTTGTACAGACTCTTCAGATACCGTGGGGCCGTCTTTGTCCAAATTGATATCCAAGTATTTGATATCTTTGACACCTTGTATTTTTTTCAGAAAGCTTCCGCTTCATTAGAGCCCAACATTTCTCGATTGCACGTATCTCTGAATACTTTTTCGGATTTTCTGTTTTTGGTTCAATATTCACTTGATTTGCTTCGTACCACTTCATCACAGTTTTAGCATAATGGACTGATGCCAAATCGGCCAGAACAAAGGTTTTTCATTGTGGTTTTTGCTGAAGGGTAGCAATCGCTTTTACAGGCACTCTTTCTGGTAAATCTCCGTGTAGTGACGAAAGATTTACTCTTTCTGCCACAGGCCAGCGGGTGGCCAGCGAATTGCCATTTTCGAATTCCCGGTTTTGCCGATTGATATTTATGATTTTCCCGGTTTTAAAAATAAGGTTAAAAAGGTTTAACTTAGTTTATTTAGCGTAAAAAATTACACTCATTTTATTACTGTTGCCCGTTTCGTATGCCGAGTTACGAGAGTCGTTTCCATTGATCGATCTTACACCGCTTCGGTTTCGTCGTGACACACCCAGGGCTCTCTTTGTTGCAGACATTTTACAAGGCCGAATCGATTGCAGCGCCATCCTGGAGTAGATTAACATTAACGTTCAACCAAGGGCATTGCGCAATAGCATAATGCTGATGATGCCAATTCGCCGAAACAATTATAGCATGAACAGCGCGATCGGAGCACTGCAACCTTTTTTTTTATAGTCTCGACAATGTTCGACTACCATGTCCCTCGGCAAACTCTGCGCAGACGCTTCACGTCATATTTTTCTGATATGTAGACCTTTATGAACAAGTGTGTTGTGGTTTGATATTTAAGTTTAAGTTTATTTTACTCGTCATATTTTTAATACCGCCATTGGGGCTTTTATAAAGCCTGTTGGTGCTGACTAAATAAATAAATATTACTTGCAACTTAGGCTACGAAATCTTTAATCTCTTCAATTACGACAGCCTCCTTCTCAGCATCCGCCAGCAATTTCGCCTTCATTTCTGACAGTTCTTACAGTAGTATTTCCGTTTCACGTTTCTTTTGCTTATTGTTATCTCCATCAGCTTCCGCACGACGCTTCATCTCAAAGGCATCCTTGTATCGTGAGTAGGCATTGTGAGCGTTCAGGATTAGGCTTTTATCGATGCTAACTTCTGTTACGCCACCAATTACGCTTATGGCATTATAGACAGTTCGTTGTGCAACTAGGCTTTCTTCTAATAAATTTTCCACAAGACATTCATTGTTGATCGAGAACCCTCGTTCTAGTGCAGCATTTCCATGGGCCAGAATAAGAATTTTCCTAATGAAAATATGGAGATGATACAGATCTTTGCTACTATTCGGAGCAGCAGACATCCCACCAGAACTTATCAAGACGTTATTCGTTAACTCGTCAGGTTGCCTGCGATGTTTCGAAAGATGTGGATTCAGAGAGGACATCAAATTCATTTTTTATTTTCTCGGCAATGTATACAGTATAAGAGAATCTAAACAATATTCCATTCATTTTTTTGCAACCTCCATTTAGTTCAAAACAACAGTGGGGTTGAGGCATGAAATATACCTGGTCAACGGATACGAGAGCGGTGAGCGATTGTACATCTTCTTAAGCAATCCACCGTAATAGGAACGACATTCGTGACGAAAAATCAGTAGATCTTCTTCAATAATGTTCCTCCTTTTCCAGCTCGTTCTTTATATAGCCGCTATAGCACTAAAACCAATGTCAACTTTTGCCGCAGGTAAAGGGTGGAACGGTCAAAAACTAGCCAAACATGATTAAGTGCACACTGATTAGTTTACTATATAAATGATCAATTTTTATTTCTTTTTGAAGTTCATCGTCTACAAAACACAGGAAAATTATTTGATTATGCTTCCGATTTTTCAAATGCGAACTGTCGGGCCTTACGTTTCACACCTTCGATCAAGTTTTGTACCGCTGTTATATCCACTTCATTTGATGCTTAACGCCGATTTGCCTTGAACAGTTTTTCACTTCCAACTGTTTTTTGAGTTCTTTTGAGGTTTTTCTCTACGATTGCCCAATATTTTTCAATTGGGCGCAGATCCGGCGAGTTTGGAGGGTTTTCCGTAGTGGCAAGAAGCGAGGTCTGGCCAAAGCAGCACGGAACAACTTTGTTTCTTCAAGAAAGTCAATAAGCGTTTTTGCCAGCATTCTTTTACATAAATATCAGGGTTGACAGTGCCGGTTGTCACGAAACATTCGCTTTTTAGCGCACAGGTGCAAATCGCCTGCCATACCAAGTATTTTTTCGGGAACTTTGTCATTTTTTTCTGCTTAAACTTATCTTGAACCTTTCCTTTTCCGGTAGCCGTATAAAACTCTTGACCTGGGAGCTACTTGAAATCAACCTTGACGTATGTTTCATCGTCCATTACGACGCAATCAAACTTGGTTAACAAACTCGTGTACAACTTACGCGCTCTTCCTTTGGCTGTTGTGTTTTGCTTATCATCTCGATTTGGTGTCACTGTAACCTTATATGATGACAGTTCGGCTCGTTTCTTCCGTTGGATCATCTGTTGAAGAAAGACAACCAATTCGTCTGGAGTCAAAAATGTCATGAATCTTTTATCAACATCAAGAAAGTGTTTCAATCGGACCTGCTGCTAACTCATTACACTTCTGTTTTGGATGTTGTAGCAGGGGACACCTCTAAACAGGAATAGGTGCCATTATCATGCCTCAGTTTCCAGGTGGGCAAATCAAAGCCATTGCTCACGCTTCAGGATTACTGACGGCATTCAACCAAAACACAAAACAAAGTAAAGTGGAGAAAGGAGCACTCGCTCCGGTGTTTGCCGTGACCAAATTTCGCCGTATGCTGCTTGGTCGCCATTTCAAACTCCAGACAGATCATCAAACTCGTGAAGGTATATGGGTTCAAGAAAGAAATTCCACTCCACACGGCCAATCGTCTCCAGAGATGGGCAGATGGGGGGTTGACCAAAGTCTACGCTCCATACAAAATTTCAAAAAAATGTATGGAGAAAAGTCTACGAGGGGGGAGGGGGGGGTCTGAGATTTTCAAAAATAAGTCTACTTGGATTTGATTCCGACGTGGAATACATTTCAACTGATCAGTTTGGACAGGCAGACGTTCTCTCCCGGTTGATCATGACAGTCATGACAAAGCAGATGAAGAATTCGTAGTTGCTGCAGTCGGCATGGAAGAGGAGTTGGACAACGTCTTATGTGACTCGTTCAGCAACCTTCCGGTCACGTTCGCGATGGTTCGTTCAGCCACGAGGAAAGACAAGCTGCTTCAGACGGTTATCCAGCACATCAAAACTGGCTGGCCAGCAATAAAGCAAATCACCAATCCAAGTTTCAAGACGTTCTATTGCCGGCGAGAATCGCTTTCGATCATCAAGGATTGTATCACGTTCAGCGATCGCATCGTAATTCCAGCTGTATATCGTGCTCGAATCCTGAAGCAGATTCATAATAATTAAAATCTAATTATAATGTATTCAGAGATTACCGTGACTTACTCTTAACTCAAAGACTTTCTTTTGGAGGAGTTCTCGTTGCGATATCCTCAAAGTATAATTCTGAACTTATTGTTTCATCCAAATGTAAGGAATTTAATCATGTATGGGTTAAAACACATATTGCGGATGAAATCCATGTTTTTGCCACAGTGTACTTTCCGCCTGACAAAGCTTGCATGGCATCATATGAAATATTTTTTTCAAACCGCTGAAGCAATCGTATCTCGTTTCCCTCATGAATTCAAAGTTCATATATTTTAATCAGTGCCATGTAGGGTTTATTCCTGATTCTGATAATGAGAGTATTTTACTTCCCGTCGTTGGTGATAACGAAAGACTACAATTTATTTTGGAGAAAGTTGCGGTTTTAGGGTTCAACCAAATAAATCACGTAAAAAATCCACAAAATTGTTACTTAGATTTTTTAATTAACGAACATGCATGAAGACTTCTGTGTTAGTGAATCTCTTTTTCCCTTATGGAAAAATGAAGCTTTTCACACTGCTATAGAGTTTTCAATTTTCGTACATAATAACGTTAATCCCAACGATTGCTATTACGAGAATACCTTCGACTTTAACAAGGCTAACTATGACAATATTAGACACAAATTGAATAATGTAAATTGGCAATCAGTTCTGAAGAATGAAGGAGTTCCACGCACGAGAAGGCGACGTAATTATAACTCAAAAAATCCAGTCTGGTTCAATAAACAAATCATCCATCTAAAAAATCGGAAACAGAAGGCTCATAAAACGTATAGAAAATACAATAATCAAGCTTATTTAGATACGTATATGAACATTTGTGCTCAACTTAATTGCGCTACGGCTAGCTGCACTTAATACGTACAACACGAAAACGTTAAAAGAAATCAAGTCATGTCCAAAAAATTTCTTCTACTTCATGTAAAAACTAAACTAAAATCTGGTAGCTTCCCATCAAAAATGACTTTGGATGAAAGCGAAGGCGATAATTCAGAAGATATTTGTTATCTTTTCGTTATACTTTTCATACTTTCCTGATTGTTCAAATAATGTAGTTGTTAGTTACATACATGACCATGACACTCTGTCAGGTCTCAAAGACTTGGATGCCTCTAAAGGTCCCGGGCCAAATGGAATTCCGTCAATATTTTTGAAAAATTTGGCAGTTGAGCTTACATCCCCTTTATTTTGGTTGTTCAATAAGTCACTTGCATCCGGTAAATTCCCAGCAGAATGGAAAAAAATCTTTCTTAATCCCAATATACAAATCTGGTAGAAAATTCGATTTTCGAAATTATCGTGGAATTGCAATAATATCGTGCATCCCAAAACTTTTCGAATCAATTATAAACAAAAATATGTTTAAGCTTCTTTAGGTGTCAAGGTCAATATGACCCGGAATGGATTTTAAAAATGCTATAACATTCTTAAATAAGCAGCTAGACGTTTGAATTTTCTTGACTTTTCCTAAATCATAGAAAGTTACGTTTCTGCATTGAATCCAAATTTGTTTGACATTTCTGAAGGGCTGTAAAAAAAAGTTACGAATAAGGTGTTTCCGGTCATATTGACCCGGATTTCAAACTAACATTGTAGAAACTATATATGACCAAATTGTAAAATCTTTGTCGTCAAAATACATATTAGAGTCCCAATTTTCAGTTTCTGGTGAGTACTGTCCTTTTTGACCCGATTGGCCACAAGGAAACTGAGCCAGAAGGGGGCATGTTTTGCCACGATCCGTGAGGCGGCCACAGATACAAATTTTAATTTTCGGAATAATCTTTTCGACTGCTCAAACTTCATGATTTTTCATGAATAAGTCTACTTCTAGCCTTGAAATGGACCTATGACCGGATTGACCATTCTGGTACAGAACAGGCCCAATGACCATATTGGCCATTCTAGGATAATTTGGATGCCCCCGGGAGAACCGTTTAGGAGGAGACAAATAGATATTTTTGCCGAAACCTTCCTTTTGACGGCTCAAACTTCCTGATTTTTGTCGAGTAGTCTACTTCTACAGGGTGCGCCAGAAAATAATGCGAAAATGTTCAAACTTGAGTATTGGTTTAATTCGTGTAGCTAGTGACTAATTTCTGTCGAAAGTGTATTTGTTTATGTTTACTTTCAAATGCTGCATCCAAACATTCTATTTGTTTTATTGCAAATTCGTCAAAATGTTCGCGAAAGAAGTGATCACCAGTTTGTTGCTCGCCCAGAAGAAGCCGAAAAAGATTGCCAAAGTGGTAAGGTGCCATTTGGCAACAGTTTACCGCATAAAAAAGTCCCTGCAGGATGGTCCTTAGCAGCGGAAACACGCCGAACGTGATCAAATCGGTCCGTGCAAAAATTGCTCGTAACCCGGTGCGTTCGATAAGAAAACTTGCAAAGGAAGCCAATATTTCGGAGAAATCCATGCGGAGAATCATCAAAGAAGATCTGCATGCATCTTGCAGAACCAGAATGAAACGCCACTTGATTACAGACCGGGTCAAGGAACTACGAGTGACTCGTTCCAAGAGATTGCTTTCCTTGTTGAAGAAGGAAAAAATGATAATCCTGTTCTCCGACGAAAAGCTTTTCAACAGCGATGCTGTGGCCAACAGCCGCACGGACCGGTTCATTTCACCGCAGAAAATGGAGAACGTTCCGGAAAAAGTGAAATTTCAAACCAAACATCCGGCTGGTGTCATGATGTTTGGCTTGGTGGCGTCCAACGGTTTGAAAATGCCGCCTGTTTTCAGTGATGCCTTGGGTCAAGGCCAACTTCTCCGAGGACCAAAACGTTGTCCTACAGCATGATGGAGCGCCGTGTCACACGTCCAATCGAACCCAGAATGGTTGAACAATAACATGAAGTTTTGGCCGAAGGATTTGTGGCCCCTAGCAGTCCAGATCTTAATCCGTTGGATTATTCGATTTGGGCAAATGTTGAAGCACGAGCCTGCAAAACATCACACCCTAGTGTGAAAACCCTGAAGTCAACAATAACACGCACATGGCAGTCAATGTCGGAGGACTACGTCCGAAAGGCATACTCTGGCTTCCGGCGGCGGCTCGAGGATGTTATTAATAAAAATGGAGGACACATTGAATAAATTTGTTTAAAAGGACTTTATAAAGATAACTGCACTCGAAAATGTTGATATTATTGCTTGAATTAGTTGAAAATGGGATCTGAAAGAAATAGAACAAATTTTCGCATTATTTTCTGCCACACCCTGTAGCCTTAAAATGGATCAATGATCATATTGGCCATTCTGGAATAACCCGGATGCCCCAGAAGAAACAATCTACTTCTAGTCTTTAAAGACGAATTACCATATTGGCCATCCCGGGACAACCCGGATACTCCGAAGGAACCCTTCAGGAGGAGACATATACGAATTCCCTTCGCCGAAACATGCCAATTCTACTACCCCTCAACCGTGCATGAAGATATTGACAAAGCAGCTGGCGGTCGCTCATTGAAGCTAAGAGTCATTGTCAATCCTCTACTGTATGGATCACAACCGGGGTGCACCCCGTAATTTTTGACGACAAAAATTTTACAATTTGGTCATATATAGTTTCTACCATGTGAGTTTGAAATCCGGGTCAATATGACCCGAAACACCTTATTCGTCGCAAAATGTTAACACCTAAGGAAGGTTAATCAAGTCAAACATAAAATTACGAATGCACAACACGGCTTTTTCAAGGGCGTTCCACCACTACAAACCTGCTCGAATTTGATGATTACTCATTGAAAGCAATAGATAAAGGTAATTACGTAGAAGCTCTTTATACAGACTTCAGCAAAGCGTTTGATAAACTTGACATTTCTATGTTGATTTTTTCATGCTTGAAAAACTAGGAATTGAGATAAGACTCCTCAAATGGATTGTTGTATTTAACTGATCGCCAGCAAATAGTTAGATTCAATGATAAAAAATCAAATCCTATTAAAGTCACATCTGGTGTTCCTCAAGGTTCACACTTAGGTCCTAAAGACTGTATTCGTTGAAATTTGGACACACGCAATTGTTCGTTGCTTTTGAGCGTGTGGGTAAAAATTATTGAAATTTTAACTGAATGTATTTCATTGTGTTGTGCCAATTGTGTAATGAGTTTCGTGAAAATCGGTCGAGTGATTTCAGTGATGGCTTCGAATGAAGAAATAGTGCGCCAACAAATTTTGGTCATTCACTTCGAAAACCCAAACGCTTCTCATCGATGGATCGGAAAACAGCTCGGAATCGCACATTCAACCGTATCTCATGTGATCAAAACGTTCAAGGACCGTAAGACAACCAAGCGGAAAAATGGTAGTGGCAAAAAAACGTGACACATCTAATCCGAAGAAGGCCAGGATGGTATTGAACCGATTTAAGCGTTATCCCAACATTTCGATCAGGGATGTTGCGAAAAAGGCGAAAGTTTCAGTTTGTTTTGTGCAGAAAACAATGAAACGTTCTGGATTACATGTGTACAAGGTCCAGCAAGCACTGAGCCGGAGCGATAAACAGAACTCGGTGGCCAAAACACGTGCAAGAAAACACAGGGATTGACCTACATTAAAGCCGACACCAAACAAATGCCAGGACAGGAACACTACGTCGCCACCTCTAAGTTGGCCATTCCGGAGAGTGTACGGAAGAAGAAACTGTCGAAATTCGCCTTGAAATTCCTTGTCTGGCAAGCGATCTGCGCATGTGGCAAAATGAGTCAGCCCTTCATCACCTCTGGGACCGTCAACGGACAAATCTACTAGGACGAATGCCTCCAAAAACGACTTCTGCCCTTCTTGAGATCTCACGATGGCCCGACACTGTTTTGGCCGGATTTGGGATCTTGCCATTATGCCCGGCCCGTCTTAGACTGGTACAAAGATAATAATGTAGTTTTTGTACCAAAAGACCTCAACCCTCCAAACACTCCGGAACTTCGCCCAATTAAAAAAATTTGGGCAATCATGAAGGCAAAGCTCGTTAAAACTCCAAAACTGATAGAAAATGAACTTGAACTAAAGAAAGTGTGGTTAAAAGTAAGTAAGCAAGTCGGTCCAATCATTGCCCAAAATTTGATGAAAGGGGTCAAGGCAAAGGTGCGGACATTTGGGTTGGGAGAAAAGGTTCAATAAACCAATGATGTCAAAACTCAACCATTTAGTAGTACTTTATTTCAAGAAAGTTTGAAAAGAATCGGGCTCAAGGAAAATTTTTGGTGACCTGTCCAAATTTCATCGAATACAGTCTTTAAGGGACTAAGTAGAATAGCCGACTGAGTTCATCAAGTATAGCTCGAGGCTTCAGCTTAATAAACAACTTAGTATTATAATCATTTATTCAATGAAATGTTCTCACTATTCTCATTCAATGCTCATTTCAGCCAATAGTGTTCAACACCTAAGTGTCTCCAACCATCGACAGCCCGCAACAATAACTCTTAGTATCTTTTCATAGAAATGGCTATGCTCTCAAAACATCCGGCGGACTACAAGGATTCTACTTATATCTTTGTTCTTAATTTTGTTTCTTTTCAGACAACAAATAATTTATTTCTACCAAATTTTTAAGACAATATCTAATATTTCTCTATTTCTCAAAACTTTTAAAGTTAGGCATGAAGATGAATGAATGTACCGGAAACTAGACGGACACATGCGGAGTTGGGTGCAGGCGACTCGTGAGGCAGTAAGTGCTTTCAAGGACGTGGAGCAAGACAGGTAATTGTTACCCATTGTATCGATATTAATAAAATTTATTTTTAATAGGTTTGCGTCGACCATCGGTTGAATCGGTTGAATCGGTTGTGTCGATACTTTGTTCCGCAATATTTTGTTACCGGGCGTAGCGTTTTGTCTATTGCTTCGGTTGCCTATTATTGCGCGAGTGATCGAGTGAGCATCAGAAGTCGTGGTTCGCCGGGTAAGATCGGTCGGTGGTGAGGTACATAATTAATTGTGATCCAAATTATTTGTTCGCCATGCTCGTCGGGCCCCCCTATCTTGGAATAAATAAACCACTGTCCCATTTTGTAAGGGACTCCAGCGGCATCCGGACTGTTGGTGTAGATCGGTCCAAGTTGGTACTCAAGCGTTGAGATGAATTACCTTGTTTTCCTGATGAAATATCACTATCACTCTCTGTGAGTGGCCCCAATAGCATCCTTACTGTTGGTTTGAATCGGTCCAAATTTGCTTTCCAGCATTATAACCCGAACAGGAACAAATAACTTGTTAACTGGCCTTGGCATTTAAGAGCCCAGATTAAGAGGTAAAATACCTGAGGATAGTACCAACGATAAACGATTACATACTCGTGTGCTTTTCAGAAATCGCAAACGTAATTTGTGATTGACCCTCGGTCCCTTTCATTTCATGTATCGTAATTTTTGAACACATCTTGAATTGTCAAGATTGACAAAGAGAAACGTCAGTGTGATGTCTGTTTCCAACGTATATAAAGTACAAGGTATTATAGTCGCTGCAATGTTTATGTAGTGGTACGAAAAAGACAAAAGCAAAAAAATAGTTATGAAATGTCTTCAGAAATGCATGAAATTTAAGCAGTTTCGATTCAAAAGCCAGCCAAACGCATGTTTCTTTCTTGAATTTCTGCATGTAGGTATTAAGTAACTCTTGTACGTTACTTAAGTATATAAGTTGATTGGGAGAATACGTTATTACTGAATATTTTTATATTAGCGCTGATATTTGAGGTGTTCGAAAACGCGATGATGATTGTTTCCCAATTTCGAGTATCACACTTATTCAAGCATTTTTTCTGAAAATTTTTAGGAAAAAGCTTAGTTTTTTAAATAAAGTTGAAGTAGACAAATTTTATTATTTTAATGAAATCTGCAAGCGTACGCAAAAATTTAAGAATTTAATTTTTATAATTATAATTATCATATTGTTTAATTTCACTTTAAGCCTGGCTAGAATCACTGTTTCAGGAAGAACCACAACGATTTAAACTCTAAAATAAGATAAAATTTATACAACTAGAAAGAACTTCACGGTGTCCCATTGCAAACATGGAAGTTTTTTTGCCATCCGGTATATTTGAGTAACATTAACTTAAAAACGTTAAAACCGAACGTACCCTAAATTTAGTTTCATTACCAAAACTCAATTTGCGTAATCCCCATTATTTTTATTTTGGTATGAAAACGAGTGTCGGGCCCATTGTTTTTCGAGCATTACTCGAAAAAAAAAGCATTGGAAGAGTTAACGTACAAGAACATTTTTTTTTAATTTTCCATAATTCATAAAATGTTTTTTCCGGCTTATAGCCCTGTATGCAGCTGGCAATTAAAGACCAGAAGTAATTCTTGCCATTTTTACCGAAAGTAATTTCGACAACTGGGTGAAATGTCAATCTTCCTTGCAAAATAATCGAACGAAATATTATTCCACGAGAAAAAGAGACAGCTCCATTTAGTTTACATGAGCAGACGTTACTGACGTTATGAAACCGTCTTCAGTTTTCCCTACTTTTCAACTGCATGCAAGGTAAGAAATTTACTAAAAAAGTTCAATTCAGTGGACGCAGTGGTTTTTCACCCCGACAACAACAAAAAAATCTCGACAGTAAAAGCAACATTACTTTTTCAGCAAGCATTTCTTGACCATTACTTGTCCTATGCTAATGCACATTATTTTTGAGCTGAATACTGGCCTTATCCAAGAAATGTTCCTCCACTGTGGAAAATTTTGCAGGATTTTTTTTATGATTATATTTTCCAAACGATTGAGAAAATTTCACTGGAGTTTGGATAAAAAAATTGTTCTACGATGAAGCGTTCTTGAGTTATGAATATTTGAATTTGGTGAGGTTCTTGAAAATCGGAAAACTTCAATTTGCGTTTTCCGGACCAAACCTGTACGATAGTAAAAAAATCCCCTAATCCTGGTATTTATTTAGTTTCGAGTTGAACTATCTCATAAACATTAAAACAAAAATATATGAAAATGAGTTTTTTTTTCATTTCGCCTTTTTTATTTCGCCGTTGATCCGCAGTAATGCCCGAGTATGCTTTGTAGTATGTAAGTATAATATGAATATTATGTTTTAATAGTAAAGAGTTGGTGGATCGATTATTACATTTGTAAAATCACACGACAAGGCAAGGGTGATGAAATGCTTGCTTACCATTTTCAACACTAAGAAATTTAATCACATTGTATAAAAGCCATTTTGCCAATATTTCTGGTTTCGATTCATACGCCAGAAAGAGTTTCGAAAATGTTTGGTTTATCTGTAATGTAATATACTATTAAAAATCAACGAACCCCAGTCAAGATAAAACAGCTTAGCTTTTTTAAGGTAAGTTTCCGCATCTATAGTGGCTGCTCCATGTCGTGACTGGTAATTATTTTTCGAATACGAATTAGATTTTAAATTAACATCCGAAGCGAAAATTGACAAAGACGCTATCCGACCGATCTTAAATTATTGAAAAAAAAATGTGTAGCTATCTCAAAATTGAGTTTGGCGCAGTTTTCTTGTGTTTTGAATAACAATAAATCAAATTCATAAAATGCGACTACTTAGCGTTTGCCGTTTTAGATATATTTAGTAAAATTGAGTAAAAGTTACTCAACATTGAGTAAGATCGAATGAGCGTGTATGTGAGAATAATATGACAGCTGGCAATATGCTTTACCTTGTTCTCAAGGTACTTTGGTCTTTGTTTGCAGTACGAGGGAACGGCATAAGCATGACAAGATCTGTCAACCCGTTTACTGGGGAGTGCTCGTTCGAAAAGGACCGATTTTAATATTTGAAGATGACACTGAAATGAAAAAAATATTTGTACCAACTGTTCCATCTTAGCATTCTTCTTTGATAATACCATACAAGTGTTCCCACAACGTTATACGAATACCAAATTGAGGTAAGAAAATACCAAAATAGTACCTCTCAGGTATTTCCAGGTATCCGAAATAACAAATGTTGTTATTCGAGAGATGTTATGCTTGCAATTCTTAGGTATTTTGCTTAGGTATTTTACCTCTTAATCTGGGCTCTTTAATACCAAGGCCAGCTATCAAGATCAACATGAGGTATTCATATGTTGTTGCCTCCTGCTCGGGAAAACATCTCCTAGTTTCCCAATGAAAAACATTTCAGCATTATTAAATATCTCTTTGTTTTCCCAATGAAAAACCACAATCACACTTTGTGAGTGGCCCCAATAGCATCCTTACTGTTGGTTTGAATCGGTTCAAATCGGAAATCGGTACTATAATTACACTTGACAGCTTGCCAAAGTAACATTGCTAACACCATCCTGCTTTATTAAGTTTTATGAAAGCCACTTGAAATCAATTTGGTTTTATTTTGGCACCAAGAGGTGCCAATAGGTTTTATATTTTAGTCAGGTTTATGAGCACCCACAAGCAGAACAACAAAACCAACCTCGATTTCACAGAGAAGTTTGGTCATTTGGCCACATTTTGGTTTTAATGGCAGCCAATAGGTTTTATGAAGGTTCTCAAGTGGTCATAACATTTTTCACTAGAACATTTTCAAAATCTCTATGTTCTTATAAAGGTTTTATTAACTTGTTTTCACAACCGTCTATAGAGTGGGCCACTTTGTACAAATTTTGGCTTTAAAGAAGCATAGAGGAGGTGTTGGTAGACAAAACAGTTTTGAGTATAGTTTTATCAACAAAGCAGGGAGGAGTGCTATACGGCTGGAATAAAACTAAACTTGTTACTTGGGTATCACAGATTTAAATACAAAATGAAATGGTTTTCTACAGATAACTTCCAAATTTAATTATTTTTCTATGTTAACACAAAAGTGACAAATTACTGTGACTTTGCCAAAACTTCAACATCTTTTCCTATTTCCAAACTTGGTTTACTGATCAGGCAGCCCTAAGTTTGAAGAAATGACCCATGAAAAATTGAATTCGTTCCATAAAAACCATATTTATGACCCATAAGGCTCTTAAGAAAATCTATAAAAAAAATGAAAATTATCCGTAAAATACAATGTGATCCGCACTTTATATAAATTTTAGCAATAAAATATCAAAAATGTATCATTATATATATAGGGTATGATCGATAAAACTCTACGGATTACCGAGATATTTTGCTTGCAATTCTCAGGTATTTTGCTTAGCTATTTTACCTCTTAATCTGGGCTCTTAAATAGGGCCTGTTCATAAGCCACGTAGACTCATTTTTGAAAATCACGTAGACTTTTCTCCATACAATTTTTTGAAATTTTGTACGGAGCGTAGACTTTGGTTTTTTGCCCACGCCGCCGAGAAATTTGAGGCACGCCGATGAAGATTTGTCCTTGATCTCCAACAAAAATGGCAAAACGACGCAGAGACCACCTAACTACTAAAGCCCTAAGTAACCTAACTACTAAAGCCCACAATAGCCCCCTCCCCGAAGTAATACCGAAAGGTGGTCCCGGGGAGGGTCCATGGCTTAAGGCACGGGTGGGATTTTAGTGGGTCTAGGAGTTGGCACCCTCATTCCCACACCCTGAGTTCTTCAGGTGTCTGGTTGCAGATTTTCCATCCCGTCTAAAAAAAAAGGCCTGACTAAGTACAGGCCTTGGGCCTTAGATATTCAAGCGATCGCATCTTTCTTTGTAAGAAGGATAAAACTGCAAAAAATCGTTTTGTGATATCATAATTTAATATTGAGTGTTAAAGATTTAAAGTGCTTATATGAGGGGTTTCGGTCCCACACGTTATGACACCTAGGCCCTGGGGTCACAGATCGGAAATCTTGCGTAATATTCGAAAAGAGCTTATCTTTGTTGATTGATAACCTTCTTCGGCTTTCGTTTTGGTTTATCACGGCTAAACAATTGAATTTGAATTGAAATTGAATCTGCTTACAGCTAACATCGAGAGAAGACATTGTTATCTTGTGCATCGAACAATAAATTCCAATGAAAATTCACAGAAGAGAAAGTCGATGAACATAATTGTTCATCGAAGATAAGCCCTTGTAAAATGTTACGCGAGAATTTATGTTTTTCAAGCGATCAGAAGAAGGGTAAATCATTTCAAGCTGCATTGGGTCCTGAGTAACATTGGGAGACTCTCTTCGTCGACTTTGCGTCTTTGCGTCCCCATGGCTATCTTAAAAAATGTTCAAGCGCTTTCAATACATAGTGCGGAAATAAAAAGTGTAATTAAGTATCCAAAACGTCGAAAATATCAGCAAATCCTCTTATAGACAAGCTTTTAACAAAAGAGAAAGTCGACGAAGATAATTGTTGTAATGCATTGTTCAGCTTGATTCCTTATATTCAAGCAACTATAAATTGTCATGAACCTTTAGATTTTAAGATTTTCAGATATTAAGATTTTAAGACTTTTAGATTTTGAGATATTTAGATTTTTAGATTTTTAGATTTTTAGATTTTTAGATTTTTAGATTTTTAGATTTTAAGATTTTTAGATTTTTAGATTTTTAGATTTTTAGACTTTTAGATTTTTAGATTTTTAGATTTTTAGATTTTTAGATTTTTGGATTTTTAGATTTTTAGATTTTTAGATTTTTAGATTTTTAGATTTTTAGATTTTTAGATTTTTAGATTTTTAGATTTTTAGATTTTTAGATTTTTAGATTTTTAGATTTTTAGATTTTTAGATTTTTAGATTTTTAGATTTTTAGATTTTTAGATTTTTAGATTTTTAGATTTTTAGATTTTTAGATTTTTAGATTTTAGATTTTTAGATTTTAGATTTTTAGATTTTTATATTGAAGCAACTATAAATTGTCATGAACCTTTAGATTTTTAGATTTTTAGATATTAAGATTTTTTTTTAATAATCGTTTATTTGTACAGGCTCAATCGAATCAACTTTACAGAGCCAAATTTCCATATTTATATACATAATTTATCATTAAAACTAAAGTTAAGAGGATAGAGCCGATTACTCGCGGCCGTCTCGAGTTTAATAGGAATTACAAATTACGGATGGGAAAGAGGGTGGGAATTTAAAGTATGATTTACATAACACATTAAATTTAAATTCTCAATTATCTAAAAACTTATAACTATACAATTTATGGTTTTCTTTTGACTTGAACATTTTTTGAAAAAAAAAAAACACACACACACACACATACACCGATAAAAAAAACTTAGAGTAAACATACAGGTTAAACTAACTACAATCTAAGGCTAATATTAGTCAAAAACACATAAATGAGTTTCATGTACTCCAAATCACGTACAGCCAAAATATCTCGAATTGGCACATTGGGTTGACTACCTCGAGCCCGAAGGGAATCATAAAGCTCCGATCTGACTCCACGATGTTCAGCACAAGACCAAATAACGTGATCTGCGTCCTGATAGCCTTGTCCACACTCACAGAGATTGCTGTCGCTCAGCCCAACCCGGTATAAATGAGCGTTCAAAGAATAATGATTGGACATGAGGCGAGACATGACACGAATGAAGTCTCGACCCACATCCATCCCCCTAAACCAGGATTTCTTCGACACCTTTGGGATGATAGAATGTTGCCATCGCCCCAAATCTCCTTTACTCCATTTATACTGCCAGCTGACGAGTGACTGTTGACGAAAAATAGGAAAAAATTCGTTGAAGGCGATTTGTCGATCACAAATATCGCCTTCCATAGCGCCCACCTTTGCAAGCGAGTCCGCTTTCTCATTGCCCGGAATTGAACAATGAGATGGGACCCATACAAAGGTGATGATAAAATAACGCGAAGATAAAGCACTTAGAAGCTCCTGTATTTTCATGAGAAAATACGAGGAGTGCTTTACCGGTCTCAATGAGCGAATAGCCTCTATAGAACTGAGACTATCCGTGAAAATGAAGTACTGATCCGGTGTTAATGAGGAAACAATTTCTAGCGTAAAGTGTATTGCCGCTAAATCAGCGACATATACGAAACAAGGAGCTTGAAGTTTACGATTGGCGCTATAAATTTCATTAAATATACCAAAGCCTGCTGACTCCTCTATCAAAGATCCGTCAGTGAAGAAAGATTTAGTGGAATCAACTTGGCCAAACTTTGCAGCAAATATTACCGGAGCAATCATAGGACGATGATGCTCTGGGATTCCATGGAGCTCCTGCTTCATGGATAAATCCAAGTGAACCGAATTGTCGAAATCGGAGAAGCAAACACGATTGGAAATGTTCGGTGAAGGGCTGACATCCTGTGCTATGTACAAATGGTACAAAGTCATGAAGCGAGTTTGAGGATTCAACTCGAGAAGCTTCTCAAAGTTTTCGATTACCTTGGGGTTCATAACTTCACACCTGGTGAAGAGCCAGAGAAATAATTCTGAAAACCGATCCGAGAGTGGCAACATGCCAGCCAGCACTTCAAAACTCATGGTGTGAGTCGAGTGCATGAAGCCTAACGCGATGCGAAGACACCGATACTGAATACGTTCCAGTTTAATGAAGTGCGACCGAGCCGCTGACTGAAAACAAAAACTACGTATTCGATAACCGACAAAACCGTTGTCCGGTACAACGTTAGAAGATCTTGTGGATGCGCTCCCCACCAGGTCCCGGTAATTTTTCGAAGAAAGTTGATCCTTTGCTGGCACTTTCACTTCAAATACGCAATGTGGGATCTCCAGGTGCATTTTGAATCGAACCAGACCCCAAGATATTTAAAGGACATAGAATGAGTTATCGGCTTACCCCAAATTTGAAACTACGGTTGTGCTGGGTTATGCTTGTTAGAAAAAACTACCATTTCAATTTTCTCCGTAGAGAATTCGATACCTAGCTCGAGAGCCCAAGTAGACAAATTGTCTGAGGTATTCTGTAAGGGTCCTTGGAGATCGACCCCATTGGATCCCGTAACAGACACTACGCCGTCATCTGCAAGTTGTCTCAACGTACAGCTGTCACTTAGACAACCGTCAATGTCTTTGACATAAAAATTATACAAAAGGGGGGCTTAGACATGATCCCTGGGGGAGACCCATGTAGCTAAATCGGGAAGCTGTAGAGATTCCACGAGAGAATATGTTTCTCTGACAGCAAATTGTACAAAAAAATTATTCATTAATGGTGAAAAGCCACAAGCGAGGAGTTTATCTGAAAGAACTTCAACAGATACTGAATCAAAAGCCCCCTTGATATCCAAGAATACAAAAGCCATTTGCTCTTTTTTAGCAAAAGCTAACTGAATATCTGTGGGAAGCAACGCGAGACAGTCGTTCGTTCCCTTACCCCTACGGAAACCATATTGAGTATCTGAAAGCAGGTTGTTCGTCTCAACCCATTTGTCCAGACGGAAGAGGATCATTTTCTCCAAAAACTTTCGAATGCAGGATAACATCGCGATGGGTCGATAGGAGTTGTGGTCGGACGCGGGGTTACCAGGTTTTTGAATGGCTATAACTCTCACCCATCTCCAATCATCCGGTACAATATTGAGTTCCAGAAACTGATAAAACAAGTTCAACATGCGCCTCTTAGCGACGTCTGGGAGGTTCTTAAGCAAGCTGAACTTGATTCTATCAGCCCCTGGAGCCACACGAAAGGAGTGCGAGAGAACTCTACCATTGGAAAGGATTGGCTGATCTCATCTATCGAATTTCGGTTTCTCGAGGAATCAAGGAATCCGAATCTGGACAAACTTTTCGCGCGAACTTGAGGATCCATTGGTCCGAGTACTCCTCGCTCTCATTGTACGTAGTTCGGCTACGCAATCTTCGCGCCGATAGCCCGTCCACGAATCTTCACCATCATCCGCGTTTCTTGGCCTTGATGAGGCTCTTAAGTTCGCGTTCGAGAGCCGTATATACTTCGAAGTGCCCAGGTGTTCCACGTCTACGGAAAACTTTAAACGCGTCGGATTTTTCAGGGTAAACCTCGGTGCATTGCTGATCCCACCATGGAGAAAGGGGGTTTCCTGCGAAATGACGTTCCTGGAACTGGTCGAGTTTGAGCTTGAAGCGCGCTATCCAAGATCAGGTTGGAGAGGAAGTTATATTCCTCCAGCGGTGGAAGCTCTTCTACCGTCGTTACGGCTTCATCTACTGCTGTCCTGAACTTTGTCCAATCGATGTAACGGGTAAGATCATACGCGACGTGGATGGATTCCGATGGATTGAACCCGGTGGCAATCGAAATTTGTATGGGCAAGTGATCACTACCGTGGGGATCTTGAATCACATTCCATGTGCAATCCAACGATAATGAATTCGAACAAAGTGTGAGGTCTAACCTACTGCCAAGTGAGAATGGACCAGCCAAACGTGTTACTTCTCCATTGTTAAGAACTGTCATATTGAAGTTGTCACAGAGGTCATATAACAGGGAAGACCGGTTGTCGTCGTACAGTTCTCCCCAGCCTGTACCGTGAGAGTTAAAATCTCCCATGACCAACCGCGGAGCAGGAAGAACCGAACAAATATCTGAGAGTTGTTTTTGGTTTATTGAGGCTCTAGGAGGAATATAAACGGAAGCAATGCAAAGGCTTTTATTTTTAATAACAGCCTGACATGCGACAACTTCAATACCTGGAATTGGAGGAAAATTCACTCTATAGAAGGAGTAGCACTTTTTGATCCCCAAAAGTACTCCTCCTCCACGTGAATCCTCACGATCAAGACGAATAATATTGAAATCATGAAACGAAAGAACGATTTCGGAAGAGAGCCATGTTTCACAAAGAGCGAATGCATCACAACCGGTATTGTGAGCTAAAAATTTAAAAGATTCCAATTTAGGAATCAAACTTCGACAATTCCACTGTAGAACAGTGATCAAATCCCCGACCTCATTCGGAAAATTATCCATCGAAGGAAATGATTGCTGCAAGGAGGGGCCACTTTATTGTCAATTGCTTCAAAAAAGTCTTCACTGTGGGAAGCATTGCCAAAACAATGCTTTTGAGATGGTCAGAAATTTCGAGGTACTTGAAGATACCTTCGGCAATCTCATCAAATGAGAACAGCCCACTTGAGGAGGGGGCTTCTGTTCTTAAATCAGGGGCTTCGGGGGTTTTGGATGTCCCCGGAAGAGATGGAAAGTCCTGGGAGTAGTTAGTGCTAAGAAAACCAGGTGGAATTGGATTTTCCTTTTTTCCACCTTTCCTTGAAATGGGCAAACTGGTTTTGGGCTCCGGCTCAGCAACTTTCTGTGGGCGAACGCGTCTTCGTTTTCGTGAAGCACCTTCCGGAAAACTGACTGATGTTCCCTCTTCAGCCAAATCAAAGTCAGACTCGTCATCTGACAGAGGAGCAAAGGGATTTGTATTGGCATTGGGTGATGGGGAGGCTTTTTTCACCATTTCGGCGAAAGATTGCCTGTAACGCTGTTTTAGCGAGCGTTCTAATTTTTTCCCGTGTTGTTTATATGCCGGGCATGATGAGAGAGCATGAGCAGGAGTTCCCTTACAGAAAGCGTATTTTGGTGTGCTGTCTGCACAGGCGCCATCCTCATGTTTCTCCCCGCAGTTGGAGCAGCGTGCCTTATTGCCGCAATGGGAGGTCGTATGTCCCATCTGCTTGCATTTTTGGCAGATCATGACCCGAGGTACAAACAACCACACAGGTAGTCGAAGTATTCCCAACTCGACGTATTGAATGAGGGCTGAGCCAGAGAAGGTCACACGAAACGAGTCTGATGGTGTAAACTTAGTTTCACTCTTATTGGTCGATACTGTGCCTAGTTGGCGCGCATCCAATATCTTAACCGGAGACAGCAGAGGGTTCTTAAATCGACCGGTGTATAAGCATATTTATTCATTATATTTTTTGTACACATATCAAAAATCAACATTTTGGTAGTTTTAGATACCTCTTTCTACGGAGCCGTCCTACTGTGCAATCGTTCATTAGTTAATTCCTTGTACAATTAATTCCATTATCAAAATGAAAAAAATGCTGAACAACAATATCGTCAAACAACTCGTGCTCATAATAGAAACCACATGTGAATAGCTACGCTAATGAACAATGGGATGCGATGCATATGGAATTACTGACTGCTATTGCAGTACTCGCTGACAAACCATCATGCTTCACATCCGCTAAGCGCTCCAGCAGCTTCGACTTCATCGCTTATATCACTGTATCTGGTATCTAGTAATTCGATAATTATGACAATCGAGCATCTATGTGGCATGCCAATTGCTAGTCTTTTGTTTGAGATGCATCCAACTTAGCTGCGGTGCCCAGAATAGATAGCTCCATGGGACTTAAGACCTTTATTTTCCCTTCTGCATTGTAAATAAAAGAAAACTACACCCGAAAACAATTCAGGAAAAAAAACAGACAACAAAACCAACTTTCATCTTATGAGAAGCGCAAACATGAAACAAAAGGCCCAAACTACACTGCGAAGGAAAAAAAAAGTGACTCTCTGCCCCTGCCCGTTTAGAAAACATAAAAAAGCCGTTTGAAAATTGGGTCGCGCGTAGAGTTGACCTACTTTTCGGGGCGAGCGAGCATAGGCGCTGTGTGTGCGCGCGGCAAATATATCTATTCACATCTACTCATACTATATGAGTGAATAGAGAGGAAAAATAAAATAAGCACGAAGAAGAAAGAAACATTCGTGCCACTAATGCCACTCGGTGCGACGCGACGGAGGGACGAGGAACTACTAGAGTGGGACGCTCTCCCTGCAGTCCCTACTGAAACCCCAATCCAATCCGTAAAGTTTCTCCATCAGTTTCCGTTTATGCCACGGCACTATCCCCGCCCTCCGCAACATGCCCCCACTTCCACCGGCCATCACTGCGCGGCACAGAACGAGTGAGTAAACGAATGAGCGCCGTTTTTTTTCGTATGTAGGCCAAAACGGTTCTTTGTGTAATCTGAACTCTTCTGCTTCTGCCAGAGCACAGAGCAGTAAACGGTCATTCAAACGACTGCTCCAAGCTGCAATCGGTTGCCCGCCCGACCAACCGACCGCGCAACTGATCGACCGAGGAGAGTTCACTATGCTGCTGCTGTTTGTTGCTAGATGATAGACCAAAAAAAAAAGCGCTGTCCAATGTGGAATGAAAGGAACAAACTAGTTTTCGTTGCTTTGTTGTAAGTCAGCAGATTGGGGTTCATGGTGGAGAGATGACATCGGATGGACAGAATGGGTGGGAGATAAGGCCAATCGATGGAACTTGTGTGTCAGCGTTTTTTTTTTCTGTTCAGTAACCACTGTATGCTGCTAGATTTGGGGATGGCACTCATTTGAATTACAGAAGTACAGTGAAACTATAGTCCCGCGAACGACTAATCAAATGTGAACGATTGGTTTACTTACATCGTATGAAAGTATATTGGGAAAAATCATCTATTTTAGGTTATATCAAGATCTGTTTTAACAAATCGAAACTAAATAGTTTAGTACCCTAAAATAATCATGTATCATGACCATGATGAGGTTGTTAGGCGGCATTATGAGCACCTTAATTTTATTGGTGTTAATAAATTAATTTACCTGTATAAGCTCATGGAATACAGGCTCAATCGAATCAACTTTACAGAGCCAAGATATCATGTTTATATACATCAGTTATCTGAGAACTAAAGTACGGGGGATAGAACCGATTACTCGCGGCCGTCTCGAGGTTAACAATCTAACGGATGGGAAGATAGGTGGGAATGTAAAGTATAGTTTACATAACACATCTTTTTCAAATTCTAAATCGTCTAATCATAACTCATAACATTATTACTTTTGGTTTACTTTTGACTTGAACATTTTCGAGAAACAATATGAGCACCTTAAGCCAATGTCCATTTTGAATAGGGCAACTGGATGTACAGGGTGCGGCAGAAAATAATGCGAAAATTTGTTCTATTCCTTTCAAATCCCATTTTCAACAAATTCAAGCAATAATATCAACATTTTCGATTGCAGTTATCTTTTTAAAGTCCTTTTAAACTCATTTATTCAATGTGTCCTCCATTTTTATTAATAACATCCTCGAGCCGACGCCGGAAGCCAGAGCATGCCTTTCGCACGTAGTCCTCCGACATTGACTGCCATGTGCGTGTTATGGTTGACTTCAGGGTTTTCACACTAGGGTGTGATGTTTTGCAGGCTCGTGCCACAACATATGCCCAAATCGAATAATCCAACGGATTAAGATCTGGACTGCTAGGGGGCCACAAATCCTTCGGCCAAAACTTCATGTTATCGTTCAACCAATGTTGGGTTCGATTGGACGTGTGACACGGCGCTCCATCCTGCTGTAGGACAACGTTTTGGTCTTCGGAGAAGTTGGCCTTCACCCAGGGAAGCACTTGGTGCTTTAAAATACCGATATACACTTCGGTATTGATTTTAACTCCAGCATCAATGAAAACAGGCGACATTTTCAAACCGTTGGACGCCACCAAGCCAAACATCATGACACCAGCCAGATGTTAGGTTTGAAATATGAATTTCACTTTTTCCGGAACGTTCTCCATTTTCTGCGGTGAAATGAACAGGTCCGTGCGGTTGTTGACCACAGCATCGATGCTGAAAAGCTTTTCGTCGGAGAACAGGATTATCATTTTTTCCTTCTTCAACAAGGAAAGCAATCTCTTGGAACGAGTCACTCGTAGTTCCTTGACCCGGTCCGTAATCAAGTGGCGTTTCACTCTGGCTCTGGAAGATGCATGCAGGTTTTCTTTGATGACTCTCCGCATGGATTTCTCCGAAGTATTGGCTTCCTTTGCAAGTTTTCTTATGGAACGCACCGGGTTGCGAGCAATTTTTGCACGGACCGATTTGATCACGTTCGGCGTGCGTGCAAAGCGCGGCCGTCCGCTTCCCGGCTTCCGCTGCTTAGGACCATCCTGCAGGGACTTTTTTATGCGGTAAACTGTTGACAAATGACACCCTACCACCTTGGCAATCTCTTTCGGCTTCTTCTGGGCAAGCAATAAACTGGTGATCACTTCTTTCGCGAACATTTTGACGAATTTGCAATAAAACAAATAGAATGTTTGGATGCAGAACTTGAAAATAAACAATAAACAAATACACTTTCGACAGAAATTAGTCACAAGCTACACGAATGAACCCAATACTCAAGTTTGAACATTTTCGCATTATTTTCTGCCGCACCCTGTAACTAGGATAGGCAAATATATGGTCAACTTTGGAGTGCTCTAACTTCACGAAATAGTGACCAATTTAATTTTCTTAGAAGCATTCGACGGAAAAGCTATTTTATTTTTAGACTCTGGTGAAAATTCATAAAAAAAAATTGAAATGATCCATAAAATCATCACTCTGATCCATACTTTAAATAAAATGTCAAAAATGTACCGTTTTATATCTAGGGCATGGTCGTTAAAAGTGTACGGATTACTCATAAACATATTGCAAATGATCCATAAAAGGTTCAATAACTTTCCTTAAACTTATCTAATTTATCCATAGAATGTAACCTTTGTGCAATTAAATATGTTCGCAATTAAATATGTCCATAAAGTATTTGAAATGTTCCATCAATATATTGCCAATGATCGATAAAATGATGAATAATGAACAATAAGCTTATAAAAATGATACATAGTAAATCAGCTTTGTTCGCTAAACTATATGATATTATCCATAAATTATGCCGGAATTTTTCCAGGTTGGGGCACTATTTTTGTTAATTTTGATCCATAGAGATTTTAAAATTGATCCCTAACTGCGTTGCTACTCAGATTTAGTAACATGTCCGTTCTTTCAGGTATCCGGATAAAATATTGCTGTTAAAGAAGGATTCCGGAGTTTTTGCGTAGCCGTATTGAGGATTGAAGAACTAAGGCGGCAGAAAGCATTTGCCCGGTATAAGGCAAACGGAGGATTTTTTGCAGTTAGGTCCAACGAGCGATAGCGAGTTGGACAGCAACCGTCTGCCCGGCATAATTTAAATCAAATTTTCTGAAACAACAGTTTAATCAAGGCTTAAATTTGACCTGTAGTTCTTTATGTGCAGGAGAGCTCTTTACCAAATCTCTTGACAAACGCAGTTGCGGGGAGATCAAATAATGTTAAGTGCACAAAGTTGGTTTGTGATGAATTTTTTTAGATTATGATTTGTTATACAAACTTTAGGAAATCATTGGCAATTTATTTATGGAACATTTACAATAATTTATGGATGCACGTATGTAAGTGCAGAAATGTTACATTCAGTGGATCAATTTTGCAAGTTTAAGGAAAGTTATTGAACCCTTTAAGTATCATTTGCAATATTTTAATGGGAAATCTGAACAATTATATATGTCATTCCCTTGATATATAACGGTTAATTTTTGACATTCTATTGCTCAATGTTGTTAAAAGAAAAGTACGGATCAAATTGATGAATTTTAGGGATCATTTCTATGTTTTTTTGTGGATTTTCAACAGAGTCATTTTTTTGTGGATTTGGGTCCAAGAATCTTATGGGTCAAGAATGCGTTTAGGGCTTAGGGCTGCCTTAGTTCTTTACGTGCACGAGTGCTCTTTGCCAAATTTATTGGGAAACATGTGTCGCAGTTGCGGTCGTAAAAGAACGTAAAAGCGCAAAAGTAAGTCAGCTTTCTGAAAATTTAAAATCTTCTCCAAATTGATCATTTTTATACAGCAATATCTAAGCCGCATAGCTAAAGAAACGAGCCTGTTAATAAATCTGAGTCAGTCACAGTCAAGATTTCCCTGTAGTTAAAATTAAAAATAATTTAAACCCCAAATTGGAATAACTCCGGCACAATTTATGGATCATACATATTATTTATGTATCTATTTATGTATTGACCATATTTAGAAGCTTGTGGTTCATTTTTCAAACCTATTATGGATCATTGGCGATTTATTTATGGAATATTTTCAATAATTTATTGATCATGTGCATATATTTTAGTTCACAAACGTCATATTCTAAGGATCAATATTACAAGTTTAAGGAATGATATTGAACCTTTTATGGGACATTTGCAATATATTTATGGGTAATCCGTACACTTTTACCTATCATCTACTAGTTAAATATCGGTACATTTTTGACATTTTATTGCTAAAATTTATATAAAGTATGGATTACATTGCTTTTTTATGGATTATTTCAATTTTTTTACGGATTTTCATCAGAGCCTTATTGGTTATTAATACGTTTATGGAACTAATTTCAATTTTTTATGGAACATTTCTTCAGTTTACAGGTGCAAACTTAAGGCTGCCGAAAAATAGCGTACGAAAACAGCATTTGAAAGTAAATCGCAAGACTATGGACCCACATTACATCTGAATCCCTCGAAAGTTTTCCGACTTAATAAAATGAGTTGTATAACTTTTTGTGAAACCTACCAAACGTCTTTTTAAACGTGTCTAAGTAAGTGTTCACGACAAAATCTGGACAGATCAAATTATTAGTCATCTGAAACCTAATTACATTTACTTAATTGGGCTGCATGAAGAAACTACGAACCTTTGAGTTTACTCCAGCCATTAGGGTCTGTGCAGACTTCTCTGCAACCGATTTAGCTGCTTTTGTCCAAGATTATCGAAAATTTTCTATAGTTGTAGCTTGTTGTTTATATTGAGAGAGTTTTCTCTTCACGAGAGCCCAATACCGCTCTTTCGGTACAACATGGAGTCCAATTCGCTTTGTACCATTCCAAAACATCGATGGCGTAGTGGCAACATGCCAAATCAGGCCAGAATAGCGAGGGAGCATCATGGTTGCGTAGGAATGGTAACAATCGCTTCTTTAGGCATTCTTCGCGGTATATTTCTTTGTTTACCGTTCCGGTAGTGATGAAGCTTTGGCTTGCTCAACCACAGCTGGATGTTGCCTGCCAAACCAAACATTTTTTGGGAAACTTGGCCTTTTTTTCGTCCTGAAATTCTCCTCATCGCCGTTTCGTTGCATGGCAGTATAAAAAGACATTCCGGGAAGCTGCTTAAAGTCTTCCAGCACATAAGTTTCATCGTCCATTATCACGCAGGAAAACTTTGTCAAACATTCGCGATACAACTTGCAACCCGGGTTTTAGCCGTCATATTCTGTGTATCATTATGGTTCGGTACAGTTTTCACCTAGAACTACCGGTATTGCCGGTGCTTGGAAGTATGGACGAAAATTGGGGACATTTTTATTTTTCTAGCCACAGTACGTACCGAAAGATCTAATCTCTTCTGCAATATTTGCTTCAAATTCGCGGCCTTCTGGTGGTTCCTGAGATCGGTTTTTGTTCCGCTCCCAGCCTTCCTGGCTGTTGTCAAACGTGTATCGAAAGATTTAAGAACGTTATGGACAGTGCTTGCAGGAAAACTAAGCTTTTTTGCATGTTTTCTTACTGACAGATCCGGATTTTCATTGCGACCGCACACAATTGCTTTTCGCACTTGCTCTTTTTTCGACGCCATCTTCGATCTAAAGAAATGTAGTATCACAAAAAAATTATGCTTGATAAGAACCATTTCTGCTGTAATCTTTTTTCGAAAAGTCATCACACAAACAGGAGAAAAGCTTCGAAACTTACGAATGTGACACAAAATCTCGTTGATTATTTTGAATCAGTTGGATCCGCTACCATTCCCAGTCTTGTAGATCGGATATGTACATCCTGCCATTTGATAGTGACCCGGCTCCAGCAGAATGGCTCTTCTGAGGTCATGGTGGTTTCTAAACAGGAAGGTTAGATAAACTTGGGAGGATCACCATCGGTTGAAAGCATCTCTGAGGAAAGAAACTTTGAAAGCATGATGGATATTCTATCGCAACTTGAAATCCAATTATTCAAACAAGCTGTGCATGCACTGAAACAAATGTTGGAGGTGAATTGTCCAGTACTCTATCAAGACGCTGAGGTACCTGTTGTCAAATATATAATTGATAACTACAATGCCTCATCAAAACCGGTACAGTTCCAGATTTTAACATTGCTTACACCCTCGTGGAGTAGGCAGAAAATTATCAATGAAACAGGATGTAGTAAGCATGACATTACTTTTCTAAATTATAACACCAAATTTATATAAAATGTAGGTAAATGGTTTGCTGAAAAGCCTTGAAGGTTCGTAACACAAGGGAATTTTAAAACTGCCAGATGCCAGTAGTGTGGTATCGGAATACGAAAAACAAGCGCACGCAGAAGCAAAACAATATTATTTCGATTGCAGTACAACGATGCCCGGTATTCGCGACAAAATCAGTGTGAGAACTAATGATGAATGAGAAACAAGACTAAACCGTTTGTTTTTAGGATTATTAAACGAACTGTTTGCTAACTTCAAATATCTGTATCCGGATTCAAAAATCGGATTTTCAACGTTTGCCAAACGTCGACCACCAGAAGGCATACTCACTGTAAGTTCCAGTACCCACACAGTGTGTGTTTGTATGAGACATGAAAATATTGAGTTGTGCTTACGTTCTGTGAAAGGACTTGTGCGACTTCTGAAATCAAAAGTTTTCTCCTTGAAACTATTGGGTTCAAAAATTTGATTCAAATTGAAAATCACTATCAACTAGTTGAGCGCAAAACTAGTTCGCCTGAGGAGTTTGTAGACAAATTCACCAGTTTACTCATCGGACTTTTGCCATATTTCTATATCACAAAGGTAAATCAAAACTTACTTATCGTAACAAATTTTATCATGAATCCTTCATCCCTAGGTACAAAAAAGCTACCTTTGCGAGCTGAAATCAAATTTTTTTTTTATACTTAAACAAAATAAATAAACGCGGAGATAATTACTACAAAAACAAAATGCAAAGTAAGTCCCAGTGGAATTTTATTCCTTTTAAGGGATTCACAAAAATCAAAACATTTAATTTAAATCATGCTAACGTTCAGTTATAATTATTTAAAATGCAGGAAAACAAAAAATCTCAAGCTAGAAAATACCTACGTATGCAAAATTGTGTTGACACATTTAGAAAATATAATCATTTACGTTCCTCAAGATGTGCTGCTACAGCTTGCTTTTGAAGATAATGTTATTCGTTATTATGTTCAAGTCATTAGGTAGTGAATTGAATACTAATGGATCGTGATTTGAGATGCATTTTAGACCCAAGTTCGTAAATGCTCGGTTTCTCAGTAATTCATTTGCATGCCTAGTATTCTGAAAATTAGCTCTATTTGTAAAAACAATGTTGTGATGGAAGCTAGAATTGTGCAAAGTATTGTGTACAAACATGATTGTTTGATAATCGCGCAAACCTAGGATTGGGATGATTTTGTGCCAAAAATTATTATAAAGGGAAACTGTCGCAAATAGGGGAGATAAATTGAAGATTACTTTTAAACATCTGTTCTGCAATGTTTGAATTTTTTAATTTTTGATCTAGCAGCATGACCCCACACGCTGATGAGGTATTGAGGTATGGAATGAATGCACGCGAAATAACATTGTAGCAATGCTGAGTTGGGTACAAAACAGCGTACTCTTTTCATGAGGCCACATAATGATGAAACTTTGCTCGATACGTGCTTCATGTGAGTGTCCCATGACAAACAAGAATCTTAATGCAACCTTAGATATTTAAAAGAGACAACTTTCTCTTAATCTTAAGCCGACAATCTTAAGCCGAATGAAGATATTGTTTACGCAGATTTTGCTGAGAACTACAAAATAATTATACATAACGAAATTCAATCGCATCATTTTGGAAGGTAGATGGTCACTATTCATCCGTTTGTGATCTACCACAATGTTAGTGGTGAGTTTCATCATAAAACTTTTATCATTATATCCCCTGTTCATGATCATAACTATGTTCTAGTACATTGTTTATTTAAAGAATTGTTTATGGAGATCAATCTCGTCCAAATAACTAAAACATACATGTTTACTGATGAAGCAGGGAGTCAGTATAAACATAAGCACAATTTCACCAGCATATTGTTCATGAAAACTTATTTTCAAACGGATGTCGAAAAGAATTTTCATGCCAGTTCAAACGGAAAATGTCCTTGTGATGGAGAAGCTGGGAGAATCAAACATGCTGCTTAAAAATACAGCTTAAAGCTATGTCCATTTAGAATCCGGAATAATAAAATATTCTGTATCTCGGTAACGGATTAACGAACAAATAAGTTTCATACATCAAAACAAAAGTAATTCACTGTACTTTAAGGAAAACCCGAATTAATCCACTGATGGTGAGACTGAACCCTTCTTACACTTCACCAGAATTACGAACTCAAATGTGGCCAATATGGTACTTGATACATGTTTTCATCAGAAATTTCAGGAAGAACCAGGAATATTCGATATGTCATATATTCAGTTTATAAATTGAACTTTTTGTCAATCCTGAACGTATTGTATATCGATGTGATTAAAATATTGCCATTAATAGTCTTTAACGACCTGTTTATGTTAGTTATATAATAGGAGAAATTCCATAAATATTAGAAATTTCATATAATCAGTCCATAGAATGAATTATTAGACAATCCTTAGCGTCAATTTTGATTATCGATATGGATTGAAGATGCTTAATAAGTACATGGTAAAAATATCAATACAAATAATTTCTCTTCGTTTGTAATGAAAATTTGCACTTTCTTCTTTATTCCTCCCATCAAACGCTGCACACCACCGGAGTCAACTTCCTTGGCACATTTGTTCCACATTTTGGTCATCTGAGTCGCGTCCCGAGCCGTTTTTCCACTTTTCTTGAGCTTCCGCTTCATTATTGCCCAAAATCTCTCGATGGGCCGGAACTGCGGGCAGTTGGGTGGTTTTATGTTTTTATCGATGAAATCTACGTTATTATCGCGGTACCACTGGATGACTTCCCGGCTGTAATGGGAACTCGCCAAATCTGGCGAAAACTTCACGGGACCTTTATGGGCTTTAATGAAAGATAGTACGCGGTTTTTGATGCATTCTTCCTTGTACAGCATCGAGTCCATCGTCTAATTCATCACGAACACTTTGGTCTTTGCTTTGCAGCTGCATATCCCTTGCCAAATCATCAGTTTTTTGGCAAATTTTTCCATAAAAGGACACTTAATCTTCGCGGGAACATCTTCTCGTGTCGTCGCCATGTAGAATTTTTGGCCAGGAAGCTGTCCGAAATCTATTTTGACGTAGGTTTCATCATCGATGAGCAGGCATCCTTGGTAAGGAGTGTATCGAATATAAGCTATCCACATACATTTGCGTTGTACGCATGTATTTGTGATGGTTTTTTATGCTCTGAACACTGCATGCTGTGCGTTTGACTGTCAGCTTTCTTTTGTTTACTTGTTTGTGCGGTTCAAATTCTGCGTTTTCAAAATGTCGCGTATTGAAAAGGAAGTAAAAATTAAGGTTCTGGACACATGGCTAAGTGAGAAGGGTATTACTATGCGAAAATTGGCGAAGCCGTTTGGAATTCATCATGCGAGTGTTAAAACCATCATTAATAAGTTTGGGGAACACTATTCTTTGGATGAGCTACCAGGAAGAGGCAGAAAACCCGGTTCTTCCAACCCGAAACTGGGGCAGAAAGTGGTATCTCTAATCATGAAGAACAAATCAATGTCAATACGTGATTTGGCCAAAAAAGCAGGAACGAGTGTCGGAATGATCCAGCGTATCAAGAGGCGAAACCACCTGAAGACCTACAAGAAGCAGAAAATCTCGAAACAAAGTGCAGAACAGAAGAAGCGAGCAGCAACAAGGGCCCGGAAATTGTATTCGCGTCTTTTGCAGCGTCCGGATGCATGCGTTTTGATGGACGATGAGACCTATGTAAAGGAGGACTCAAAAACCCTTCCAGGTCCACAATACTTTACGGCCGTCGTTGGGGAGGATGTGAGCGATGCGGACAGGTCGATTCAAGTGGAGAAATTCGGTCGAAAGGTACTGGTATGGCAAGCAATATGTTCCTGTGGTTTGAAGTCAACCATTTTTTACACTACCGGAACTATAAATGCGGAAATCTATCGATCTGAGTGTCTCCAGAAGAGATTGTTGCCTTTATATAAGAAGCATAGTACATCTCCACTGTTTTGGCTGGATTTAGCGTCGGCTCACTATGCCAAAACCACTCTCAATTGGCTTGCGGAAAAGGGTATAGATTTCGTTGAGAAAAATATCAATCCACCAAATTGCCCTCAGCTTCGACCCATCGAACGTTACTGGGCAATCGTGAAAAGGGTCTTCAAGAAGACTGGTAAGGCAGCTGGGAACATGCAGGAGTTCAAAAAAATTTGGGCTCAAGCGTCCAAAAAATGCGATGCAACACTTGTCCGGAACTTGATGAAGAGCATTCGATCCAAAGTTCGAAAATTCGTGAAGGAATAACTTGAATTTCATCCGGTCTTCATTATGTTCAAGTTTAACCTCGTACAATAAAGGATCAATTTTTTGTATGAATAATTTGAAAGAAAGTTTGTGGATAGCTTATTTTCGATACACTCCTTACTTTGTCAAAACCTGCTGGTACAATTTCCGAGCTCGAGTTTTGGTGACGAAACTTTGCTTCAACGTTCTGTTTGGTTGCTTGCTGGCTCGATAAGAACGATATCCTGCTCGCAAACGAACTCTTCGAACGGTACTGCGAGCAGCAGCGTATTTTTGTGCGATTTCATTATCTGATAGTCCAGGGTTTACTCTGACGGTTCTCAACACCTTCTGGTTCAGCTTGCGGTCATATGTTCCACTACGACGCTTACCTTGAGGCACTCGATCCACGCTCTTTCACTCCCTGAAACGTTTGAGCACATCATACACGGTTGGTTTAGCGATTTTCAACGTTTTTGCGATTTTTATTGCGGACCACGTTGGATTATCAACGCGGGTGTGCAGAATTTTTTCTCTCCTCTCGGCTTCCATCTGGAATAACTTTTGACTCACTGCACGAAACACCGTGAAATTTATACCACAGAAAGTGGGCGCTTAGGTAGACAAACCGCTGTAAAACAATTCTTACAGCGGGGGGCGACCCCGGCGTAGTGGTTAACATCCATACCTCTCACGCCAAAGTCACGAGTTCGAATCTCACCTCCGAACAAGTTACGAAAATATCCAAAAAAGTTTTTGAGTAACTACGACGGGAGATGAACCAGCCCAAGGCTGAAAATCTCGATAATCAAGAAAAAAAAAATTCTTACAGCGGCCACTTTCCGTTTGGCCTGCATGCACAACAGTTGATTTCCTAAAACTAAATACTAAGACTAATTATTATCTATAGAGGGGATTGATCGTTGCTACTGAACATTTCAATCATCTCTGTTTGAAATTATTAATTCTTTGGTTGGACAATGGTATAACTAACAAGCGTTCATAAATGTAAACGTAATCAATTATGAACAAATTATCATAAGCAATTTACATTCATTCTTGGATTGCTTGCCATCCCCACCAGACCCTAAAGACAACTATCCGGGAGGATGGAAAAACTTTACTCCCAAACAATTCTGGAGGCATTTCTCTGTAGTTTGTCAAAAGGAAAAACATTTCTCGCTATATTTTTTTTAGGTCAGCAAACTTGGTGCTGGAAAATCCAAAAGTATAATTCTGTCAGTCTATCCATAAAAAAAATTTAACTTTAATGGTAGTGAGGTTACACTTGTTTTTCTCCATTCAAAGTTAGGCGAGCGTTGTTGATTTGCTGTACAGCTACCGCTGCTGCTGCTGATGATGATGATGATGATCATGATGCTGATGGTTCTGGAATGTAGGTTTACCCGTGTTATCATAATATGCTACACGCCTGCGCACCGTCAGCGTAATCAAAAACCATATTCGAGAGACGAAAAACGATGTCTATTTATGTAGCAACATCAGGCAACAGCAGCAAAATATTTCCTGTTGTTGATGTTCCTGCTCTTTTCGGGTTGATGTTGGTCGCGCTTTCATTTGATTCGGCACCGGTCGGTTGGCTGGTGGCAGCGTAAATCCGGTACAAGTGAAGCAGGATTAACGCGTGTGAGTCTTCGCACTCGTCGTAGCTTTGTGGTGTTTGGTAGCCATCAAACGGTGAGGATTTTCCCAGATGGAATCTGTTTATAAACGATTTTGGCTTTTGGGAAGAGAACATATGAGTGGGCTACCTTTGGAGGGATTAGTTGTTTTGTGCGGGGTAGGGACTAAAATTCGGATAGGTGTTTTTTTTTGTAGGCAAAAACAGAAATCCGCCTTTAATGATTTGCTTTAATGATGTTTATAGCCTTCAATTATGATGCACTCATAGAGTAAAAATCGGATTGCTACACAAATTGACTAGGTGATAACGCATCGAAACGCAATCAATGTACTTATGAATGTATAGCGTTCGAATTTCGAATAGGTAAAGGATGAAAAGTTTAAAAATTGGTGGATTTAAATTTGAAATATGTTTTTAATCGTGTTGCATAAATTGTAAATACGATATTGTCTCCTCTATTAAGTTTTGGTATTTTCCATTCAGCTGTAAAACTGTGGAGAGTGTGAGCTGTTTAGTGGAATACCTGTAACTAGAAAATAAGAAGAATGATTAGTAATTTCCATTTAAAGTCCACGAAATACGCGTATCTGTCAAGATAAGCAATAAAGGTAGTTGGAATTAAATGGAAATTACTAATCATTCTTCTTATTTTCTAGTGTAAAACTGTGGTCAAAACGAAAGCTACATCGTTACGGAATTTTACACTAGCATAAACAATATCCAAATTATTTTCACAAACGTTAATGAAGTGTAATATTTGACCAACTTTTAAGAACTCACCATTGGTTCTTACAAGTTGGTCAAATATTTAGAAACATTTTTGAGCAATGAAAAGAAATCAACAGTATTACTCCGTTTTTATTATGATGACATGACGAACTTTTCTTGAAATACCTAGCATCATCTTAAGGACACTCTGTTTGACAACTTGGACGGCCATTTTGTTCCACCATCTCTTCATTTATGCAGCATCGTAAGTCACTTTGCCATTCTTTTTCAGCTTCCGCTTACCATAATTGAGGGCAATTGAGCCTTTTCGTTGAAATCCTGCAGCTAGTCAAATTTTCCCAAAACTTTACAGGGCCTGGTAAGGCCTGGATGGTAGAATGCGATTGTTCAAGAATTTTTTTCTTGTACAGCTTCGAGTTCACAGACTCGTTTGTATCCAAAACTTGAGTTCCTTGTCCGCAGCGCAGCAGCAAATCACTTGCCAAATCAGAAATTTCCATGCGACTTCATCAGCACAAACAAATTTACAGGGTGGCAAAAGCTGCCTGTCGGTGTTTTTTGTCACAGCGTATCTCTTGTACAATATTGTTCAACGATAAGAACATATTTCCATTTTGCGTGTTTGTTTTGGTTACTCAATAAAAATGGACACAGAACTCAATAAAATTAATAAAATTGAAAAATAATCATAAATCATATTTGCTGCACTCGCCTCAACTCAATATTATCAATAAAATCCAAAAATAATCATGCATCATATTTGTTGCAAATCTCCTTCGGCGTCTTCTGGGCGATCAACAAACTCGTAATCACTCCTTTGGTAGTGATTCCACCAATTTGCAGTAAAAACGATTCCGATGTTCTGGCGCAGCACTTGGAAGTAGACATAAACAAATACACTGTCAATAGAAATAAGTCACTAGTTAAACAAATTAACCCAATTTTTTGGTTTAAACATTTTCTCATTTTTTCCTGCTGCACCCTGTAGTGTAATATTCTTCAAGTTAAGATCTTTAAAATATTCAAGCCTTAACTGAGGTATGAGCAATATATTGAAAGCTTTTAGGAAACCGCATCATTAAATCGACTTTATAAGAAATTTATTGCTCGCCAAGGTGTTTTGAAAGTCAGGCCTTGTGGATCTACAAACTCAGTTCAGCCTTCAATAATGTCCTGAAAGCTTTTAAGGTAATCGCACACCAAAATCCTACCAAAGAAAATCTCACAGTTAAAATTTATTAAACTAAATTTCCACCAGAGAAAATTGATCGAGAACAATAAATATATTAACGATATGTACACACACAAAAAAATATTCTGACTTGTTATATCTGACAACTCGAGCTTTTCGTTTAATTCCATCCATAAGCTCGTTGGACATCGTCCTGTAGATGGGCAGCATCGAGCCCGAAACCGGTCGATGTTGTTCCTTTTTCGTTTGTAAGAATCATAAGTGTTGTGTCCAGTCTCGCGTCGTGTTTTCATTAGTGTCCATCCATAAGGTTTAGCACAGTACTCTTGACCACTTGATTGGAAGCTTTGAAAGCTTCCACTTGTTAGCAAAATCTTTTTAATTGTTGCCATTTCTTTTCGATTTTCCAAGATTTTGTTTCACGATTGCCCAATATCTTTCGATTGGTTGAAATTCTGGAGTGTTTGAAAGACTGCAGTTCTTTGGCACAACGCTGACGGTCCATAATAACAAGACTTCAAATCAGCCAAAACAACACAGAACATGTATGCTTTTGGATGAAAGGGAGTAAGCGTTTCCTTAGGCACTCTTCGAAGTACACTTGCTGATTTATCGTACCTATAGTTATAAAGGCTCTGTTCTTTAATCCACACTTCATCTTCAAAACATT
The DNA here is from genome assembly GCA_024533555.2 of Aedes koreicus. Classification (NCBI taxonomy): domain Eukaryota; kingdom Metazoa; phylum Arthropoda; class Insecta; order Diptera; family Culicidae; genus Aedes; species Aedes koreicus. Next base: position 55,190 of record JAHHFK020005472.1, on the reverse strand, counting down.
AGTCATGTGTCAACAAAGCGTATTTATTAGTCTATACAAGTACAATAAATTTGTGACAGCTGTAATCGTTTTAACTATACATTGGGAAATATGAAAAAAATGTAGCCAAATGATAATGCCTAGATTTTGCTGTGGTGGAGCCACTAAGAGAACAACCAGAGCCTACAAATGGAACACCTGCCCTTCTTTGGCGTTCAGTCATCATTTCCATCTATTGACATCATGTATATAATCAAATGAGATAATTACCTTGCCTCACCCGTCAGAATAAGGCTTGGGTGTCCTTTGCTGTATACAGAAGTCGTTTTGTAATTATACTGCCCATAACCTCGGAGGTTTCCACTCGATCATTCCAAATGCTCATCATGCATCTCTTTTTCCTGTACGAGTCGGTTTTGTTTTTGAGAACCGTATAAAAGGGGCTGTCGTCAGACATCCTTACAACATGCCCAGCCCACTTTAGTTCATCAATTTCCTCCGAGTGAACTATGGGCTCTCAGTAAGATATGCAACTCGTGGTTCTTCCGCGTTCTCCATATTCCGTTTTTACTCTGCACATAAAGGCTTACGCTGAAGCATTCTCGACGGTAGCCATTACCTCAAAATTTAGAGTTGATTTAACTCAGAATCTGTACTAGATATTGGATATTTAAACACATCAGTTTGTATGCTTACTTGCTGTGAGCAATCTGATGTAGTTCGATTCGATGTTCACTCACTAACAATCGAGATTTACAAATTTGAAATATTGAAGTAAATTTGCGAGAGAGAGAGAGAGAGAGAGAGAGAGAGAGAGAGAGAGAGATAAAAGATAGGAAAAAATACACGGAGCAGCAATTTACCTAAACCGATGTACTCCACAATTTTCACGAGCATAGCATATGTTTCGAAGCCATAGAAAACTATCGGTCTAATCGATGATTTGTAGATGGTCAACTTTGTAGTGAAATTTTGATCAGCATCCTGAGCATCCTTAGGAATTCAAAGTAGGCCGGATTCCAGCCATTATGCGTCTTTATACCTCTCTGCTGGTATCGTTGATGTCAGTCACCGGTGAGCCCAGATACATGAGTTCAATAATTCTCAGGATTGAAGGTACATATTCAATGGCATCAGATAAATATTTCCGGAATCTCCTGGAAGCCAGTATATTTGTTGAGCATATTAGATCATATAGACGTGTGTCCAGTGATCATCATGAAATACCTAGTATTAAATACGGGCTGCCGATAGTGACAGTATTGTGTAATGGATTGAGCTTTCACACATCTACTGTTTATTTAAAGACCTCCCTTAACTCAGTTCACGCAGCTTCAAAGTAACACCATGGTGTAGGTGGCTGAGTTCAATTCCCAGTCTGGTCTAGCGATTTTTCGGTAAGGAAAATTGAAATTTTTGAAGATTTTTGTCACATTTTTAGCGCTAGAACTTATTATTATGACGGTAAACTGTCACCTTATTATTGCGTTTATACTAATTTCCATTGCTTTTTTTTGAAAGTTTTACCGGTTACTTTTGAATTATTCAAAGTGAATTATCAATTTTTTATTGCTATTTTAAGTTTTTCTAGTGCGAATTATTATTTTTTCGTTGGCACAGTGTTAAATAATTTAGTGACGATTTCACATATTTTTATTGCTAATTTTTCCATTTTTATTGATGTTTTACTATTCGCCATAACCATACTAATGCAAAAATGGCACCAGGCATCGAAAGCTCCCAATAAGCAAGTCAGTCCAAAGCCAACGATGAAGGAAGGGTAATGGCGAACTAGTCTATTCAGACCACATGAACTCCAAGGGAAGGAACAAGAATAGGTTATGGTGGGTAATTAGACGTTTTGGACTGGTAAAAAATACTGCAAAAAGAAGACCCTAAAATCGTTTAATCACAATTCCACACTACAATAACAAATGGCAAATCCCGAAAAGAGAGAGAAAGATCGTGAATTCTCAAATCACACTTTATATTAAGTCATTATTTTGATCTTTCTGCAATAACACAAGAATAATAGTTTCACAGAAGTTTTAGTTCAAAAGTGATGTTTAAATCTAACAGACACGTTACATTTTACTGTAGCGATTGTTTTAGTTGTGGGTCTGGGTTATAATTTTTATGACTTTAATTCAAGAGACTATTACACCAAACCTACCGATATAGAGAAGAATTATTCTAGGGCCTAAAGGCTACTCGCCTCTTTCAGCGGACCCTTCGCGTCCCTCTTCTTCTTCTTTTAGCATTCCAAGTTTATTGCTTTCACAATTAACTTATTGCTTGCTCCCAACTTAGTGTTCTAAATGCACTTCCACAGTTATTAATCAAGAGCTTTCGATGCCAAGTACCATTTTTGTATTCGTATAATTGTGTAGCAAGTACAATCATACGCTATGCCCAGGGAATCAAGAAATTTTCCTTTTACGAAAAATTCCTAGTCCCTCCGCGTCCTATTCTTTTCATAAAACCTTAGCCTTTCATTATTTTTCAGCGTCTGTCTTAACTAACACTTTTCGATGACCTTTTTTTTCAATTCGAAAGGTCTGATGTTGAATTTTCTGCACCTGAAACATCAGGACATATTATAAGTTGCTCTCAATCATGATCAAAACACTCACCCTTTTCGATAGTGAAGCGAACAATAAGATTATTAATGATACCAACTGTATAGGTATATTTGACGTTAAATCAATGGCAATTAGATAATAAACAACAATGAAAGAATTGTCAAGCAAATGAAAAGTGCACTTTCCTTCGTTTCCCTAAATTATTTGATATCAGGTATCTGTATATTGTTCTTAGCTTCGTCTAAGAGTGAATTGCGGCAAAACCCGCCAGTATCACACCTCTATCAGTGCCTTGAAATAAACGTACTACGACGTGACAATTTAAGGAAAGCAGAGTGTGATACTATCACTGCTGATCATGTTCTTTGTCTCCCATGACGGCCTTTTGCATGTTATAAGCCCTCTCACCTACGAAAAGGTAACAACCAAAGCAAACAATAAGCTATTTGTTAAAACAATAAGCTTGAAACGCTAATAAAGAAGAAGAAGATAAAGTTTGAAAAAATCAGATAAACGGCTTTTTTTCGAACTCATGAAATCTCCTCATACCTCAAGGCTTCAAATGGTGAGTTGACAACCTCGAAGGAGAGCGCGACCAATCTGTAATCCTTACAGGTTCCTACCTCACGCTTCCACGAGTCATACGATCACAAAAGACTGCCAGCTGAAACATGGAGACATTGGCTGGCGTAGCCTGGGCAATGTTGTCATTTTGACAATAGCGAAGTGAGGGGGTGCGGCTGAAGATCGTGTACCTTTAAATCAATCTTTATACCCATACCTTTTAATCATGTCAAATTATTTTCCAGTTTCATTCAATTAATTTAATTAATAATTTCAGCACGCTTTGGAATTAGCTTTGCATTCCAAAACCATTTATCTCAAGAGCCTGAGGCAACATGACAAGCATCAAAGGCTCAATTTATTTTTCAGCATTTCAGCATAACATTTTCATAAAATTGCACTTCTGAACTTCAACTACTATATTCATAGAAAATTGAAATTTGCCTATAAGCAGTAAAGGGACATATTTAAATTTTCTGTTTAGTGCTATTATGATTAGATAAGTCATTTATTTCAAAAATCATCAAACCAGGCTCTTCGATCACCCCAATTGCTATCTTTGAAATGTAACTAGAATAGTATAAATACAATTTTAACAACATTTTTTTATAAAATAATATCTGTCATTGAAATTTTATTATTGATATTTAGAATGATCTATTCTGTTTTCAGCTTTTCCCGGAGAATTAGGATATTAAAAGAAATCAATTTTTTTTTTCGGCTATGACCCAGCGGATGTCAGATATATTTTGTATTAGGTGCGCAACTAAGTTCTCGCTGTTTTTTGGTGAAAAAGGAACTTTATTTTGAAAACAAAGGATACAAACGAATTATTCAAAGTATTGCCCATCACTAGCTACGACTTTTTCCCATCTTTCTGGTAGAACGTGAATACCATTTCGATAGAACTGTTCGTCTTTTGATGCTATCCAAAAATCAAGCCATTTTGAGATGTCATCATATTAGTGGAATTGCTGACCAGTGAGACCATGTGCCATCGAACGGAACAAATAATAATCGGACGGTGCAATATCAGGAGAATATGGCGGATGGGGTAGGACTTCCCATTTGAGCGTTTCCAAGTAGGTTTTCACGGGTTTCGCAACGTGAGGTCGAGCGTTGTCATGCTGAAGAATCACTTTTTCGGGTCTGTGCTCGTATTGTGGCCCTTTTTCGTGCAGTGCTCGGCTCAATCGCATCAATTGAGTTCGATACCGTTCCCCGGTAATGGTTTCGTTTGGTTTCAACAGCTCATAATAAATAACACCAACTTGGTCCCACCAAATACACAGCATAACCTTCGCAGCGTGAATATTCGGCCTAGGCGACGATGTTGTAGCATGCTCGGGCAGTCCCCATGAATGTTTCCGTTTTGGGTTACTGTAATGAATCCATTTTTCGTCACCCGTCACAATGCGATGTAGAAAACTCTTCCTTTTTTGCCGATGGAGCAGTTGTTCACAGACGAAAAAACGACGCTCAACATCCCTTGGCTTCAAATCGTAAGGAACCCAAGTTCCTTGCTTTTGAATCATTCCCAACGCATGCAATCGCTTAGAAACGGCTTGGCGGGAAACTCCTAATCCTTAACCAAGCTCTTCTTGCGTTTGACACGGATCCTCATCGAGCAATGCCTCCAATTCAGAGTCTTCGAAGTTTTTTGGCCTTCCTTCACGCGGACGATCATCAACACTGAAATCACCGTTTTTGAAGCGACGAAACCAATCACGACACGTTGTTTCACTCAGAGCAGCATCACCGTAAACTTTTTGGAGCTCTCGATGTGCTTCAGCTGCCGTTTTCTTCGAATGAAAGAAGAAAATCAACACTTCCCGCAAATGACGATTATTTGGCACGAAATCAAACATCTTCAAACAACCAAAATATATAACACTAAACCAAAATCACGGATTGGGAAAGCGGTTTGTTTACCATATATCTGAGCATGGTTTATGACGCTTGAGATGTACAACATTCGACCAGCACTTACTACTGGCGCCATCTATTGCTAAACAGCGGGAACTTAGTTGCGCACCTAATAAATAAGCATATTATGTTCTCGTTTTGACTTACTACCGCTTACCGCCTCTTACATGGTTAGGTAATTTAATTTGTGTCTTAAAATTCCTTGTACATTTTAGTTTGAAATTTATATAAATAGCATTTTTGTCTTCTATTATATCTTAGTTTTTATGTGAGAAAAGTAATACCTTGTAAAGAACAAGACAAACATAAACTTTATATGTATTTCTGTTTTTGATCCATTTCATATTGGATCTGCTTATAAAAGCATATGAGTCCTATACGAATAACAAGCAGTGAAAGATGCGTTTGAAAAAAATGTTTTTCTTTAAATAAATGATACAACATAGAGACTTTATAAATCAACATTTATGCTAAACATTTCCACTGTTCCTATAACAACTATATAACCGGGATTGGGGGGTAGCCTAAGGCAGTCGAAGGATTTTTTGACTGCACAAGTGTTCGTGGAGTCGCCAGTCCCTTGTCATGTGAAGACAGGCGGTGGTCTTCCGAAGGTCCTTATTGAGATCGACTGGCCCTGCTACAACAAGTCATCACGTAGGGTATTCTCTCGTGGCACCCTGCTGAGAATAGTCCTGCAGACATAGGTAATCCTTGCACTGATGGTGGGTTCTTATCACATCATCACATCATCGTCATCAACTCATGAAATCTCCTAATATCTAGCTATTTAGAATTTTTGATATTTAATATTTTACAATCTTCTCCATAGGCTTCTTCTTCGTTGGATATAAGCTGAATAATGTCTCAACTAAGATTCTACACCGGCCTTTAGCCAAATGTTCTTTGACTAGTTGCAGCCTTGTTAATTGAGAACTTTTTTTGCCTATTTCATTAAAAAAAAACAACAACAAATCTTTCGCAATGAGCATGAGCATGCAAGAACCATTTGCAAAAGATTTTTTGTTGTTTTTCCCACACAGTAAAATTAATTTTTTGTTCCTATTTAAAGTCGGTATCTGTTCCACGCTCGACTATAAATTGCTGATGGGGAAATATTAGGGAAGCACATTTCACACCAGGGTTTTCTTATCTTCTTATACATTGGAAGGAAACAACGGTTTAAGCTACCATCTAAAGGAAGACATGGCCTTAGATTTTAATGCTTAAGAAAAATTCCACATTTCATGATTAGATTTGAACCCAGACCCTCTGAAGTAGTTACGTATATGGTCACATCAAAGGAAAATTTAGATTTGATGTGTTTAATCTAACTATTGTGGATATTCACTCAAGAAACATTTGAGCGCATGTCGCTAATCTTTGCTAAAAAATGGCGTAAGAACCTTCACTTTGATTGTTGTTTGTAGTATTCTCCCAATACACGGAGTAACGATCTATGACGAAATTTATCAGAAACACATAATTTCCCATCAACATGAGAGGCTCTAGGAGTGGACAGTAATTTATTGCTAGAACTAAGAGACTACCTTCATATGCCCTCCGCTCGTTTGCAACTTGTACCTTTAAATTTTTAAAGCCTGCCGTTACGCTAAACGGAACTATCAATACTTTCTCTTCATTTCTCTTAGTTCTAGCAATAAATGACTGTCCACTCCTAGAGCCACTCATGTTGATGGGAAATTATCTGCTTCTGATAAACTTCTTTAAGAAGCTTGTTCAAACTTTTGATCGGTGTTCAGCTCATACAAATTTAAACAAAATCCATTCCGTGCATTTCAGACAAATGAACAACAGTAAATCAAGTCTTCATGTCGTTTTGAATGTTTTGAATCGATGGTTTATAATAACTTTGTTAATAGTGCAGGACAAAAAAGATATAGCCCTTGACACTAGAAACAGTTTTCTTGGGAGGAACTAGCCGGACACTTAAGAAAACAAATTTAAAAAACAGTTTAAGTGTTCGTTTTTTTAGAATCTAGTAAGAATTTATACAAAAAGCTCAAGTGATCATTTTCAAAAAGTTGGCAAATGTTATGTTCTTTTTTCTGTACCTCAGTAAGTTTTGTGTTTGGAATTATTATTGTGCGGATCACAAATCAAAGAAATTTTATCTTCTTTTCATTAGCCATCATATTCTTATCATAATTGATGTGAACTAGAAGTTTGGATTTCCTCCCCATTTACGTGCTTCTTTACCTCAGTCAAGAAAGGCGCAGTTACAATGCAGCAGTATGCTTGAGGAGGCTTAATTTGATTCCAGGTCTAGTCTAGGAATTTTTCGTAAGGCAAAGTTTCTCAAAACCCCTTAGCGTATGATATGATTGTACTTGACACACAATCATACAAATGCAAAAATTGTACCTGGGAAGCTCTCAAATTATAACAGAAAGTGTATTTAGAACACATTGATAGCAAACAATGAACTTATTATGATGAGTAATAAACATGAAATGCCAAGAAAGAAGAAGAACATTTACTTCGTTTCAATACTTGCCTCCTGCAGAAAAAGAACTTCAAGATTTGCAAATTTATTTCACCAGTGGTCTTTTGAGGAATGGATACGCCTGCCGATGATCAGGCAGCACGAAGGTCAAGTAGTGTTTTGGCCAGATTTGGCGTCGTGTTATTACGCAAAGGACAGTTTAGATTGGTACAAAAGTCAAAATGTATGTTTCGTGCCGAAAGACATGAATCCGCCGAAATGCCCGGAACCACGGCCAATCGAGACTTTTTGGGCTTTAACCAAATCAAAGCTCCGAAAATTCATAAAACCAGCGGACGACATCCAAAAATTTAAAAAATATTGGCCAAAAGTGGTCAAAATGGTGGGAAGTACCACCGTGCAGAAGCTAATGGGTCATGTTCGAGGAAAAGTTAGGAGTCTTGGCTATGATTAAATATTTTGATTAAACGAGAGTAAAATATCGTATAAAACACAAATATAAATATGATTTGCCAAATAAAATTATTAAAACTAAAAAAAACATGAGTTTTTTTGTTATTTTGAAAGTGTGCTTATACTTTCTGGAACAGTCTACATTAAAGTTTGGCTTCGCTTGCAGGCTAGCGACCCACACGCATCATTCAAAACGCCTTTGGAAGTAATATGCGAACGTTTCTGAATTGGGATAATCGCTACCATAAAAACTTTATCTCGCACATAGGAAACAAGCGTTTTTCGGTGCTGTGAAATTCTAGAAAATGTCCAACCCAAAAGATTGCTTCGAGCAAAACCCTTATAAGCGTTTTTTAATACCCTGCCTTTGCTGACTAAACTACATATAACCTATCAAAGATCCACCAACTCATATTTCATTGAATATATCTAAGTAATCCTCGCTCGTTTTGCATCACTATGCAAAATGTCCAAACTGCCAATGAAACTACCGTGAAATACGCTCGTCGCGACATAAGGCCCAATTTAGTTATTATTTGACCTGTCTCGTTCAAATGTTCAGCACAACACAGAACACGGCGATAGTGCGGATGAAGTCTCGCAAACTTCAATTACCCTCCAGAGCGCACATAAGCGTACGGCATAGACAAATCCACTGGTAGAGCGATAGATAAAGGGAGAAATAATAAGCGATTAACCTATTTTCCGTTCTTTGGGTTCATTTTTGTCGTCTGGTTGGCGCTTTTCGGACTGGCCCCTGCATGGCCTACACTCTGCCAGTGACACCATTATCCCAGCATAATCCAATCTACATGCTTTTTCCAAAGAACACCAAATTGGGTAAGGTTTACTCAAGTCGGTCATGAGTATAGCTACTCAAAAGTGCGTAACGCGTTGAAAGTCGATCGGATTCTCTATAAAACATATTTCCTCACGTTTGAGTAGCCATACTTTTGATTGATTTCATTAAATCCTACTCGGATTGGGATTGTTTGATAGCGTGAAATAGCGTGTAGATTGAGAGATAATGGAAGTAGCTCGTTAGGTAAGCGGCCATCAATTTTACCCAGTTTTGAGTCGTTTTCGACTCATTTTCGCAAAAACTTGACATACATGAGAAATATGTAACTGTAATTGACAAGTCGACATATCTAAGACATCGACGTAATTCAGATGGATGTTTTAAATATGCCGACTTGCCAATCCCAGTTACATTTACTCAGAACTGAGTAAATTTCATGGCCGGATATGGAAGTGATGAGCAACACCTTTCTAGGGAATCGGTAGGATTCAAGTGTCGCATGATCTGGTCGTCAAAAAGTGATCCAACGTTGATTTCCCAATCCGTTTTGGTTCCTAGAAGTGTTACCTAAAACATAAAATTGTAAACTTAAACCGAAAAAACTTGTCAACACAAAAGGAAGTATAGTGATAGAACCATCAATTAAACATAAATTTGAAAGTTCTTGACTTTCTGAAAAAAAATTGCAGAAGGTTTCACCTTTCTAGGTCGAAATAACGATATAAAATCGTTGAAAAATGCTCCTTTTTAGATGTTTATTAAAGCCTTGTAGTGACGTGATTCCAAACCACACTCTCTACCTTCCAAAAGTCCCTTACCTTCTGAACAACTTTGCTGATGGTTCGAACTTTCAAGATGGGATCACGATATAAACTCGTTCAATTGTGCTCTCTTTAGTAGGCCCACTAACGCCACATAAGGCCGTACTCGAAAACAATGCACCAGACTAAAGTGTTCGCCAAAAATTTATTTTAAGTCAGATTTTCTTGAAACTTTCAGAGAATAAACAAATACATATGGATTAAGTTTCGGCATCATTACTTTATTCAATTTCCTTTCCATCGCTGAAAGCCCGCACCTTTCCCTTAACACCCCTCATTACATTTTATGCAATGGTGGAGTCGACCTTTTTGGTCACTTTCATCCATTCTTTCTTCAACTCCAGCTCGTTCTTAAACACCTTGGACGATTTTCGAACTTTGGCTTTCATTATGGCCCAAAATCTTTCCACCGGACGAATCTCTGGTGAATTTGGGGGGTTGGTGGTTTTTGGTACAAAAACAACGTTATTGTCTCTGTACCAATCCAACGTCGATCGCGCGTAATGGCATGATGCCAGGACCGGCCAAAATAATGTCTCGCCTCCGTGGCACCGCATGAAGGGCAACAGAGTCTTCAGGAGGCACTCGGTGCGGTAAATTTCGCTGTTGATGGTACCCGTTGTGATGTACGGTTTACTCAGTTTACCACATTAGCATATGGCCTGCCAGAGCACGTATTTTTTGGCGAATTTCTTTTTCCTAATGTCTTCCGGAACATCAAACCGTGATTTGGCAACGTAGAACTCCAGCCCCAGTATCCGCTTTGCGTCTGCCTTGATGTAGGTTTCGTCATCCATAACCACACACATCGGTTTCGTTAACAACTCTCGATACAGCTTCCTTGCGCGGGTGCATTTTTTTCGAGTACAGGCCTTAATGACGGAGAGCTGAACCAAACTCTTCACTTTCCGGAACCTTTTGGCCTTGATGCTTTGGCAAACCTAAAGGGTGTTCCGATCAAAATTGGGTCAAACAGTAATGTGTGTGAGTTGATCTAAGTTTTTATAATTAAGTCAAATTCTTTTTCTTTTTCAAGTTCAGTTAAGAGCTTATGCTGAAGCGTTCTTGGCGGCAGCCATTACCTCAACATTTAGAATTGATACAACTCAGAATCTGTACTAGATATTGACAATTTAATCACATCATTATGTATGCTTACTTGATGTGATCAATCTGAGAGAGTTTGATTCGATGTTCATTCACTAACAATCGAGATTTATCAATTTTAAAAAAAGAAAAAGTGGGGAAGAGAGAAAAAAAAAAAAAAAAAAAAAAAAAGCGGCGCACCACAACACAACACAAAAAAAAAAAAAAAAAATAAGCAACCTTCTTTTTACCGAATGCGAATTGCCGGGTCTTTCGTTTAACACCTGCCATAAGATTTTGCACAGTCTCCTTGTCCACTCTATTCGCCGCAGAACGCCAGTTTGCCTTGAACTGTTTCTCGCTCTCAACAGCTTTTTGAGTTGTAGCCTTCGCTACATGTTGTTTAGGAATTTTATTTTGAATTAGATCTAATTTGTCTGCGCCAAAAACTATGCCAACAGCCGCACTAACCGATCTTGCTATAAACAAGTAATGCCTCGCGAATAACGCCACTCAGCCTTGTAAAAGTTCTCCCAAGGTCGAGTTCAAGAAATCTTCGGGAAAGCGGAGAAAGATGAGAGAGTTCTGGCTACCATCGACATAGAACGAAGGTCCAGCAATTGTAGGATAATCTCTCGTGTTGCCGATCTAGTTCGAAAAAGATCGCGGGGAAATTTCCGTTTAATTCGGCTGAGGACACCTTCCCTAATCTGAGGATCACGGCTTCATCTCACTTTTGTTGGAACCGCAGATCGCAGTGGATGTTTTGTCCGCGTTATCGTTTCTTGGTTAAGTGAGTTGAAAGCAACGTGGTAATACTTAAGCCTTTAGATTTCTAATTGTGCTCTCCTCGTTTGTTTAGCCGGTGTTAAACCTAGGCTAAGAACCGTAGTGCGCGTCTAGGTTAGTTGTGCGTAAGATACATCTAGATCAGGTAATGTGCTCATTGTGCTCGTCCCAGTTTTAAATGTTCTAATTGTGCTCGTTGTGCTTAGACCAGACCAGCCGTCGCCTACGCTCGCATTTCCGCCCGTGTTCCACCTGCTTCATCGAAACATAAGTTCTGCTTCATCGAAACGCCATCAACCGTCATCCGCCAACAACCGTCATCCGTCGACCAACAACAGTTGGATATCCCACCAGCTATAAGGAGCACAGTAACCTTAAGCGGTGAAGTCTGGTGAGTCCGAACCTTTTTCTTTGGGTGTGGCGTCCGGTGAGGACGCCACGGAGGATATTCTTTGCCGACCATAGGTCGAAGGGCATAAATTGCTAAAGGTAAAAAAATAGAAAAACACGTGTTTAATTCATGAAGTGGGGTGTCGGCCACAGAAAACGTGAAACGTTTCGTCATTTTGGAATGCCACACTCAACCCATCAATGTTAGCCTCCGGGGTACCCCAAGCTTAGCCGTTACCGCTTGCTACATCGCTACCAGTTAGGAGAAAATACACAAGAAAAGCACAAGAGCACAAAGAATAGAGGAGTAGAAGAATGCGCACATTAGGATAGATCTAGAGTAAATGGACAAAGAATAAAGAGGAGATAGAATAGTACACGAAATGAAAGCATGCTTGCACAAATATATACCACGTTTTTTGATTCTCGGTAAATAAATGTTGTTATTTTGAGTGGATTGCGAATGACTGTTAGCATTATGTCCTTAAGTCCTTTTCAATTAGAATATAAGGGAAATTGTGTTGACACGTTGCTTCGGGTTTGTCGTACATTCAAATGCGTGACGTCTTCCGTTTAACCGGAATTTGATGTTGTATTGCGTCTCCTTTGCTGCAATCGCGGCTCTGGCGGAATTTGAGTGAAGCTACCAGTGATGATAGCTTGGCGTTACGTAGCGTCGTACTAGGTTTGTGTGTTCTCCACCTGTGAGCTTTTGAGAGTTATTTTGTTAAGGCGGAAGATTATGTTGCAAGGCTATAGGGTTTCTTAACCGTCGTATTTCGGTAGTAGTCAGGCTAGCTCGATCTCATCTTTTCAGGAAGATTTCAAATGGACTCGCCCTGAGGGAGTCTCGTCCGGGCAAAAACAAACTTGGCACGCGGTCTCCTTTACCGGAGTGGCGCTTAAGCCGCGTGTTTACGGGAGATCGGCCAGTGACGGCTACAGAGTCTTTTTAAGGTTCCGCTTGCAAGACATGTTGCGAGAATGCCGGCAACTATCTTGGGGCGTGGGGCGCAACGAGCAAGATGGTCAAACCAGGTGGAGCAAGACCTAGGGGGTACAAGGTGCCCAAGGGATTGGAGAGGAGTAACCACGAATCGGGCATTATGGAGGTATATTGTGTATCAGACTATATTATAGTATTGTGGCGTTATGCCATGTAAATATATAAATAAGGTTTCGCTTGACGATGGCCCAATATTGTTCGATTGGGCGGAGCTCTGGCGTGTTGGAAGAGTTCTTGTCCTTGGGCACCACTTGAATGTTGTTGCCAGCATACCACTCCATGGCCTTTTTTTCCGTAATGGCAAGATGCCAAATCTGGCCATAATAGAACGGAACAATTGTATCACTTCAGGAAAGGCAGTAGACGTTTTGTAGGCACTCCCTCCGATAAATTTCCTGGTTGACGGTTCCGGTCGCAATGTGAACGTTGCTCTTTAAACCACAGTACAGATGGCCTGCCACACCTGATATTTCTTCGCGATCTTTGACAATTTAATGTGCTTAAAAATATCTGCCACCTTTCTCCGTCCGGTTGCCGTATAAAATTCCTGTCCAGGAGGCTGTTTAAAGTCTGCCTTGACGTAAGTTTTATCGTCCTGACGCAACCAAACTTCGTCAGCATCGTCGTGTACAACTTTCGCGATCGTGCTTTGGCCGACGTGTTTTGTTTATCGTCGCGATTTGGAGTCACCACTTTCTTGTAAGTCGACAGTTCAGCTCGTTTTTTAGCTTTATCTACGGTTGAAGGCACCACTCCCAGCTTCTTTGTGACATCTCGGACGGAGAGGTTGCGGTTTCGCTCGAAACAGCGGACAACTCTTTTTGTCGTCGCTGTGGCCTCCGGCTTACGATTTTACCGAACACTTTTAATATGTTGGTAACAGTTGATTTAGCCACATTCAACAATTTCGCCAACTTGGCGTGAGAGTAGTTTGGATTTTCGCCATGCACGTGCAAAATGTTGATGCGTTGCTTCTCTTGGTTCGACGACATTTTGATCACTGAACTACTAATCTCAAAATCAAAATAGAGGCATGATGCTACACGCACACATCTTCAAAATGAGGGGTGTGCACAAATTTTTAATTTTCGATGAAAGTAAATGCGTCAAGTTTAAGTCGACCTAATTTTGATCGAAACACCCTTTAGTATTGATCCTATTCTTCGCTCTTCTTGTTTGCAGTTCAGTTACGCAATCTTCATGCCGTATTACAAAGGGCATTTATCGATGTTTAACACATTTTTTGGCCTTAATGAGGCTCTTAAGTTCGAAGTGCTCAATTGTTCCACGTCTACGGAAAACTTTAAACGCGTCGGGCGTTGAACATCGGTGCGTTATTGATCCCAATATGTAGAAGGAAGTTTCCTGCGAAATGACATTCCTGGAACTGGTCGCGTTTAAGCTTGAAGCGCGCTGCCTTGGATCAGGTTGGAGAGGAAGCTCTTTTATCATGAAATCCAGCAGTGAAAGCTCTTTTACCGTCGTTACGGCTTCCTCTATTGCTTTACTAAACTTTGTCCAACTGATATTAAGTATTAGATCGCAAAGACCGTACTCTAGAACTTACGTAGAGAATGAGCGCCAAAAATTCAATTGTAATTAGATTTTCTTCAATTTTCATGGAATCAACTACAATATTATTGTTAGGCTTCTAATTCAGTGGTTTATTGAGTCTCCCCACCATAACCGAATGCCCGCACTTCAACCTTAACAACACTCATAAGGTTTTGTGGAATAGTGGGCCGACTTTTTATGATACTTCTACCAACCCAAGTCAACCCGGCGAGTGGTGAGTTTAAGTCTTTTGGTACAATAACGCGGGCCAACATTTGTGTTGTTCAAAGCAATTGTGCCAACAAACGTGCAAAATACCGTTGGGGATAAATGGTACTGGCCAGATGGAGTCGAAATTCGAGCCCGAGCTCACGGTTATCACAAAACACGTGATTAACATGAATCCTGTCATCGTTGACGACTCCATATTTAATGTTCCAACCAATTCAGAACGCACTGCCTGCCGCCTTAAGGAAGCACCTGAGCCTTTCCTCCCAGTCACGCTTGCTGGTTCCTGTCATCGTAGTCGTTCTGGACCTGGGATTGAGACTGGTATGGGGGCTTCCAATCTCATCTCTCAGGCAAGTATGTGTTCGATAGCGTCAATTCTTCGCCTGAAAGGTATTCTTGTTTAAGCGCAGCGTAGCTAAACTTGCCACCGACCTTGAACTGTGCGCCACGCAACTCACCAGTATTGTTAAGTCAGATTTCACGATACACTGGTCATAATACCAATGGACACCACAAACAGAAACACGCTGGATCACGTCTAGCATCCTCTGAAATTTTAACCTATTTTTCTTCGCTGTCGACTACACGTCTGGGACGCAAAAATGTTGGTATTATGGAAGCCACCGAGCCACTCACCACAGTCGTGCTAGCGTTCAACAGTTCAACGGCCCTGTGTGTGTTGCTGGTGAAGTGGTCTTCCAACCAACTGTAGAAGGCAAGTACGATTCACATTCGATCAGTTCCATCTCTGAACCGTTCTCCGCTCACAGCACTGCTCCAATCACCGATCACTCTCCGCACTTCAATCAGCCACTGGAACGCATTGACGAATGTACTTCGGAAGCTTTGCATCCCCCCAGCCACAATCGAGCCTCTCCCGTCATTGGCCAACAATCATCCTGCTTCTGCGTGTGTTCAAGTGAACAGCAGACGGCGTATCTGCATTAACGCAGCCAAACTTAACGATTCTCGTTTCCTGTGCGTCTACTACCAAAACGTCAGCGGGTTGCGAACTAAAACGACCGATTTGAAGCTACGGTTATCCAACTGTGAGTATGACGTAGTAGTTCTAACCGAAACTTGGCTCCGGCCCGACATCTGTAACTCTGAGCTGTCGTCGGATTACTCTATATTTCGTTGCGATCGCAGTGAATCCATTAGCAACTTATCGAGAGGTGGCGGTGTGGTTGTCACAGTCAAATACGATCTCCACTGTGCAGAAGTTTCCTTGACAGACTGTAATGAGCTTGAGTTGCAGTGCGCGTGAAGTTTGCCAACCGATGGTTATACGTCTTTGGCATTTATCTACGTCCAAATTCTGGCTCAATGCTGTATGCCACCCACGCCGCTGCTGCTCAACATGTTTCAGAAACGTCTTCCGACAACGATATCATGCTGCTGCTTGGTGATTATAATCTCCCTCACCTGCAGTGGAGTTTTGATGATGACGTCAACGGATACCTGGCCACAAATGCATCCAATGAGCAAGAAGTTGCTCTTACCGATTCCATCTCGGCTTGTGCGCTGGTGCAACTCAACTCCATACTCAACCGCAACAGTAGTTAGACCTGATGTTTACAAGCTCTACGGACATCATTGATGAGCATCATCCACCGTTAGTTCTACAAATCGACGTAAACTGTTTCGTTCCCATTCCTCCTGAACCACAATCGGACATCATGGATCTGGACTTTCGGCGTTAAGATTTCACTTCTCTCAATGCTGAGCTCTGTTCGGTGGATTGGGATGATTACCTCCATGGGAAGTCTGTAGACGCCAATGTTATCCTGTTCTACGACAAACTGTTTGGAATATTGCGTTCGAGAGTCCCTCGTCGCCGTGGTAGTAATCGAGATGTTATCAGAAAACCCTGGTGGA
Organism: Aedes koreicus; assembly: GCA_024533555.2. Classification (NCBI taxonomy): domain Eukaryota; kingdom Metazoa; phylum Arthropoda; class Insecta; order Diptera; family Culicidae; genus Aedes; species Aedes koreicus. The sequence continues at coordinate 38,662 of JAHHFK020005472.1, read as the reverse complement.
CTGTAGAGTTAAGAAAGTTGCGTAACAGGTTGCGGAAAGTACGTAAGCGGTTCTTCGCTACGAAATCTGCCGAAAACAGGAATCTGCTTTATCTTGTGGAATCTTCCTATAATGAGCTTCTTAAGTCCAGTCACCGAAGATACCTGGATAACCTACAATCGAACATTAAAAATAACCCATCGATATTTTGGAAGTTTGTGAGGGCGCAAAAGTCAAATAGTCAGATCTCGAACACGGTCAGTTATGGTGGTACAACGGTCACTACATCTGTGGAGGCCGCGATTTTTTTTTTTTGCGAGCTTCTTTCAAAGTGTGTTTAGCTCAACATCGCCACTACTGCACCCAGTAAGCTTTCAGAATATTCCAACCCACGATATTCAACTTCCATGCTTCCAGTTTTCCCAACAGGAAGTGATGGCAGCTTTCCGCGGCCTAGATGTCTCGAATGGAGCCGGTGCTGATGGCCTTACGCCTTTTCTTCTGAAGAACTGTGCTAGGTCTATTATTGAACCACTAACCCTGCTTTTCAACCGTTCGCTAGGTGAAAAAACGTTTCCTGGATTATGGAAAACCGCCAAAATGATTCCAATCCACAAATCTGGGAGTTCACAAAGCGTTGACAACTATAGTGGAATCTCGATTCTTTGCTGCTTGGGTAAACTCCTTGAATCCATGGTGCACAAAGTAATACTGTCTGCTTCAAAACCAATTATTTTGGAATATCAACATGGATTTATTCCACATCGCTCTACAACGTCCAATTTGTTATGTTATTCCAATGTGCTGTTTCGGGCGATCGAGCAGCGGAATCAGGTGGACTCCATATACTTTCGAAAGTGTTCGACACCGTACCTCACCAATATGCCGTGGAGAAGCTTCGTCACATGGGTTTTCCTGATTGGATAACCGATTGGACATTGTCATACCTGACTGGCAGGGAGGCTTTCGTTCAGGTGAACTACTCTCGATCCGAGACCTTCTGCGTTCCTTCTGGTGTTCCGCAAGATAGTGTGCTAGGACCTGATTTTCGTTCGGTACATCAACGATTTATGCCATCGATTCTCATCTGCTAAACTGCTGTACGCCGACGACCTCAAAAAAGTTATCACTTTATACTTCTTTATGTTTACGCTCATTCCATCTTCGTCGCACCAAAGAAGAAGCAAATCAGTGTCAGCCTGCAGAGCGACGCAATCCAGCATAGATTTTATTCTTCTGAAAAGAAGAATATTTTATTCAGAAGAATAAAATCTATGCTGGATTGCGTCGCTCTGCAGGCTGACACTGATTTGCTTCTTCTTTGGTGCGACGAAGATGGAATGAGCGTAAACATAAAGAAGTATAAAGTAATAACTTTTTGACGTAGGACTACGTCTTTGTTTTCAATATAGGGGTACACGTTGCGAGTACGAAAATTTGGAGCGTCACGAAATATGCTTAGGTTATGAAAGTTAATAACTAAGTCATTTCATGACCGATTTTCAAAATTTTTGCACCGATCAATTGCAAATCTTTCTACTAATCGATTCCATTATTGAAAACTATTGATTTTAAATAAAAAAACTATTGAAATTCTTATTAATATAAAAAGGAATTTCTATGGAACTGACCCTTATAGACATAGAAACTACTTAACCGACTGACGTGAAAATTTGTATGCAGGGGCTTTTGGGACCGGGCAAGCTTTTTATGACGGTTTAAGACACCCCCCCCCCCCCCCCCCCATACAAATTTCATACAAATGAAACACAAATTTCGGCATAATTCAAGAACTAATCAAATGGAACCAAATTTGGCATGTACAAGTTTTTGAAGGCAAGAAAGAGACCCCTCCTACCTTAAGAAAGGGGGTCTCCCATACAAATGAAACAGGAACTTCTAATAACTCAAGAACTAATCAAGTAAATGGAACCAAATTTGACATGTGGAAGTACTTGAAGGCAAGAAATGTTTCTATGGTGGATTGAGACCCCTCCCACCTCTAGAAGGGGGAGTGGGCTCCCATACAAATGAAACAGGAACTTCTGATAACTCGAGAACTAATCAAGTAAATGGAATAAAATTTGACATGTGGAAGTTTTTTGAAGACAAGAAATGATTATTTGGTAGTTCGAGACCCCTCCCACTTCTAGAATGGGGGGCTCCCATACAAATGAAACTGGATTTTGGCATAACTCGAGAACTTACTAAGCAAACCAAATTTGGCATGTGGAAGTTTTTGAAGGCAAGAAATGTTTCTACTGTGGTTCGAGAGCCGCCCACCCCCCCTCTAGAAGGGGGGATGCTTTCGCACAAACGAAACTCAAAATTCAACCAAACATTAATTATTCGATACATTATAAATGTTTCATAATATGAATCACTAAGGGTCGTTTCATGTGTGCTTTTTTGCAATCACAGTCCAATGTTTGATGGCATGTGATAATTTCTGTTTGATGGCATGTAAAGTGTGAAGTTCGTTGGTAATATTATCTTCGAATTCCAATCAGTGTTTAAAAGTATTTCTTGCGTTCTAGTGCGATGGATATCCATACCATTCGATAAGAAACAAATCATTTTGAGGAAGTGTAAGTAAAATGTCGCAGCACATGGCTGCAAACTATATACGTGAGTTGCTCAAGCTTTAAGCTTCAGCTTCATGATGAAGTGAGGTGGCTGCACTAGCTGTTCCACTGACCCCAAAACGGCCCCTTTCAAGGCCTACAAAATAGCTGGAAAAGAGAGTTGTTCGAAATGGGCGGATGCGAAAATTATCGTACGTCGAAGCCATCGTGTTTTCGACATTTGCACATTTTGCAGTGTTGTACACACATAGGCCTAGAAGTAATCGTGTGCAATTGGTGGTGGATGAAGCCAGTCTCTTGGGTAAAAATGTCCTAAATGTCTACCCGCATAAACAATTACCATAAGAAGCACCTAACCACAAATTCGGGTTATCATCTCAACTGTAACCGGTACGGTTAAACCATAGACTAACTTTAAGACCAGTAGGTCCCGAACATATACGATTTTTTTCTTGGCTCAGTCAGTACTAGCAAATCGGTCCCAAGCTCGGTCCCAAGCTTAATAATACGCCCCTAATAATGAACTCACACGAACACACGCTCAAATATTCTGTCAAAATAACACAGCAAATCGAAATAAAGGCGCAAATATGTATAGCAAGGTGCTGGCTACAAGGTATACTTCGGCCCAAGGGGTTCTACAACAGTGAATCAATTTCAAATCGCTATTTGCCTATTGATTGTTGGTTAAACCATCTGTAATATCGTTCTTGTATATTAATTGTTTATTAGGGTAACCTGTTTAGTGTATTGCAGTTAATTTTTGAGCGAAACCAATTAAACAATTAGGCGACTGGAGGCGAATTCGATTGCACATTGCTATTCCTCCTTCCCTTTCCTTCCAACCCCACCGGCCTAACCCTTTAATTTTTTCCGTGCTTATCCCCCCCTAAAAACAAAAAAACACCCACACGAAAAAAACACGAGCGCGGTTAGTTTATTTGAAAAATAAGGGGGGAAAAAGGGTTCCAAGCTACCTTTCAACCAGCATATTTCAACCGTTCCCGCCAAGGTTTTTGCTGTTCTCGGTTTTATCCGTCGGAATGCGTTAGAATTTACTGACGTACATAGGTACACTAAAGGCACTGAAGCTGTTCATCCGGTTTGCTCGCCGTCACCTGCCATGGAATGACCCTACTAACCTGCCAGACTATCCAGCGCGTTGTCAACTGATTGACCTTGAGCTGCTCTCGTCTAGACGTTTCAACCCTCCCACAACATGACAGATTAGCTTAGTTTCGTGTAACCACTTGCAAATCGTAGATGTCGCTCCGCAACGTAAACATTGGGGTCGTCCCGGGTAGATGCTCCGATGTTTCTATTCGGAGGAGCATGTTTTTGTTGCGTCATGAGTGGTTGCAGAACAACAAGCAAGCGTAGCATATTAAAAGAGTCTATTTTTATATTCATGATATAATTTCAGTTATAAGTAATTTAAATATTGAAATAAATATTTCACGCGGCTTTCCTCCGAGCAAAGGTACAACCGCAGCGTTTCGAAAGTGTTACACCGCGTTGTATTTTGTGAACATTACGTCGCGCGGTGTATTGTATCCAATAAATCTGAGAATAATTTAACGTTATTGATTGGCCATAGAAACCGTTTAAACAATGATTTTTTTTGCTCTTTTTACTGAGGTACTTCATGAAAAAGATTAACATTTGCGTTGGGAGGAAGCGGATGTCAAAATTCATACATGTATTTACTATCTTGTTCCGTGAGGGAGAGCGGGAGTTGACAATTGCACAGAATTGATACAGAGTTTCAATTAAATTTATAGGCGCTATGTCGAAGAATTCCAGGAACTGAGTGAAATACCCTACTACAGATTCAGTCACCATTACCTGGAAACATTTTTTTGCTGCTATCAGGGTAAAAGTGGGCAACAACAACAATCCAACGACTGTGCAGTTTACAGCAGCATACAAAAGGTTGACTGTGATTAACAATGTCACTTTATCGGCATAAGCTAATCGCCAAACCTTCGATGATCTGAAAATGCTTCATGCTAAAGAAAATACGATGACGAAAATACAGGTGATGACGAGAATTCTGCTGAAATGGTCGGAAATACTCAAACGGATGATGAGTTTTCCCCTCAATCACTGTGGTATTCCGCTACTCACGTTCAGAAACAACCAGTTGCAAAACAAAAGTGTGAACAATGCTTGCAACAGGTCATTCGGGATTTCGGGGTCCTTCCTTAGCTCAGTCGGTTGAGGCGCAGCTACAAAGCAACACCATGCTGGAGGTGGCTGGGTTCGATTCCCGGTCTGGTCTAGGTATTTTTCGTAAAGGAAAATTTCTCGACTCCCTAGATATAGGATATGATTGTACTTGCCACACAATCATACTAATGGGAAAATGGTACTTGGCATCGAAAGCTCTTAATTAATAACTGTGGAAGTGAATTTAGAACACTAAGTTGAGAGCAAGCAAAAAACTAATTGTGAAAGCAATAAGCAAAATGCTGAAGAAAAAAAAGGTCATTCAGGATGCCGAATACTTGATAAATTCAACATTGCCAAGTATTATGCGAAACTGGAAAACAAGGTCGTCATGACAATTTACAACGCCCATCAGCTTGCTTTCATGCAACTATCACGGCACATTTTGAATCAAGATTTAGTGAATAACCATCGCAACATCTTGAAAAATTTGTGCATTTATTTTTATCTAAAGCTGCGACTGGAACAATATGCTAAAAAATGTGGTAAAGCAAAGTACACACTCCGCAAAAAGCTTATAAATTTGATTCTTTTCCGGGGTGCATAGCGATATACCTTGACAGTCATAAACGTTGTTTGCCGTAGAGAAATATATAATAACATAAAATAAATGCAATAATGCAAACATTGTAAAATATACTAAAAAGAGTGATATTATTACCTATGCTTTAAAAAATACATGAAGGAACTCGATTCTGTCGAAATCCGGAAAACCTACTAGCGAAAATCGATCATTCTGATGCATGAAAACGGGCATCAGAGATATTACGATGAATGGCGCATCACTTTGTGAATCCAGTGCAATACCTCCTACTTAAGGTACATATCTCATATAGTTCTCGAGACAAATCGATTTTTGGAAGTAGCTTTTCCAGATTTTGACTGGTACCAGTATATCTTGTTTATAAATACCTAGTTCGAAAAAGAACGAATGGTGAGCTTAACACTTAATGAAAAACCGTTGACATGACTTAATTTGTTACTTGGAATATCTATGAATGACGTTACATTTTACAAAAAAATAAAACAACCTAATAATCGCTTTTACCTTCCAAACGTAATTTAACTTTCAGAAATATTCAAATGGCTAACAAACAAATGTTCAAAAATTATGGACTTCCTGTTTGAACGATTCCTTGAAACTCTTGCGCAATTGATGATTGACCGCTCTCCTTAGGAAACGCTTACTGGCTCCATCTTCCCCTTTGAAACACGTTTTATATGAAGCAATTCCAAATTTGGTACCGATTTTCACACTTAATACCCTTTCCTCCTTTCAGTGCGTGATGTAATTAATGTACAACACACTTTTATGTTTCCACTGGTTCCGTGTTCATTGCAAGCGTAAAATGTAACAAAATTTGCGTTAATTTTTTTTATCGCACACAATATCCGCATTCCGACCTTTCTAGCAGATACGCTAGATTTTTATCGGTTTGACACGTTTGACAGTACCACCGGACCAAATTTTTGAGTTTCAGTGACAATGTACTAGAAGTGTCAATATGTTCCCGGGTTGAGACGTTTGAAGCTGCAGAGGTTATTGATTTTTGATATTTTAAAACACAATATCGATTCCTCGGATCTTCTATCGTGTGTGCAATTCAACGTACCTAGTCGCCGGCTGAGAAATGCTGCTCTGATTGCCATTCCAGTACATAGGACGAATTATGGGTACAATAACCCACTCAGTTCTTGTATTAGACATTTTAACAGTATAAGTGATTTATTTGATTATAATCTGTCTAAGAATTGTTTTAAATCTAGAATTAAGAATGTATGTAAAGATTAAGTCTGTACGATAGAATCGAAGACGAATATACAAATACAAATTACAACATTGTTAGCTCTGTACCAGTCTAATACCGGCCGCGCGTAGTGTCAGGATGCCAAATCCTGACAAAATAGCGTTCCGCCATCGGGAGACTGGAGAAAGGGCAATTGGCGCTTCTGGAGGCACTCGTCTCGGTATATTTGCCCATTCATTGTACCCGTCGATGTATGAATGGCTCATCTCTTCAAACCCACAAATGGCCAGGTAAACCAAGAACTTTTTGGCGAATTAGTCTACCTTTTTCAGGAGCGGCCAACCTCGATGTGGCAATGTAAAACTCCTACCCCGGAAATTGCTATTTGTCCGCCTTGATGTACGTCTGGTCGTTCACCACAACGCATCTTGGTTTTGTCAACTACTCACGGTACAGCTCCCTGGCACGGGTTTTGGCTACCGAGTTTTGTTTGTCAATTTGATGTGCTGCCTTCCTGATATTGGGAGCTATTCCGAAGTCGAGAGTCGAAGTGACGTTGGTCACTTGGTGAGTTAAAAAAGTCACTTACAGTGACTATTCTTACTTCTCCAATTTATAAAAGTAACTTCGATTCTCGAAACAACTCGGAACAACAATAATTTCACAACATTTTGTATTTATTCATTAGAGACAATATATTTTTTTTTTGCATCTATTTTATATTGACACCTCAGTGGGTCTGGGTTCAATTCCAGTCGAGGTCGGGAGATTTTTCTGAGGCGAAAAAATCTCTGGTCACTTCTTCGTTTGGAATGGAAGTAGAGCTGTAGGTCCCGGCACATGTGTCGATAAGTGCGATATGAAGGATGCGCCACCCTCTATTGGTGAACCAGCGTAAGTCCAGAAGCCTTCTAAATACAGGAAGAATAAGAAGAATTATCCTAAAAACAAGTCATTTGGTTTGAGTACGATTGAATAATAGCAATGATTGGTGGGAATTGGTCTGCTTCCAAAGTAGTGCTGTAGCTATCACATGTTCAACGTTAATTTAGAAATGTAAAAAATTTAGCCAAGTTGTCTTCCAAACTCGTAGCAAAAAAATTAAACTCTTTGTTTCAATTGATACTTATATCTTGCAGGCCACTTGCTGGGCCTTTATTTTCTCATTTGCCTTTTATCAATTTATGATATTCTTCACATCAAAATCATAATCGCATAACGGTCACACACAGTTATCCGAAACCTTGAAGTAGAACAAATTCATTCCCCTTCACAGCTAGCTACTTTCCTACAACATAATTTACCTGCGAAAGTGAACGCAATCGGATCCAAAGTCTTTAATTTTCGCATTAACATAACGCATATCAAATGCTGCGTCATTATAATCCTACATCCATCAGCACTACAGTTCGCCTTTTCCTACCTTCAAACTGGAAGATGTTCAACCATGGACGATTAAAACCTACTACTAACAAACCAGCGAACGCAAGTAGTGAGCAAGAAGCTCAACGATTTTCTTCAAATGTATCAAGCAAGAATGGTGCTCTCTACAACTTAGGCATCGTGAGCAATTTATTCATTGAATCGAACATAATGGCTTTATTTCCTTGGCCGCTGTTTCTGCGTGGTGATTGCGTTTCGATGCTCCAAGCTTCTGGCCTTGTTCTAAATAAATATCCGTGTATGTTCTGCTGATAAACGTATACAGCTGACTGTGGAATGAAGCAAGAACCGAACACGGACAATTATCCAGAAATCATACGGCATCTGTTCGTAGCATAGATTTATCGCCGGTGGTGATGGTAGCGGAAGAGGTTTTTCAGTAAAACAACTCGAAGCCGAAAGAGGAAGATAGTAAATGAAAATTATTATCATAACATTTCATCGGTTACCTATCTGCATAGCAACCAAAGCAACGACTTCTTCTCGGGCGCGAAGACTGACGGAGCATAAACATTCGCTTCGGTTCAATATGTGCGTATAATATGAGTACCAACACACCTCATAGATTATGCTGATTGCTGCCGTTGGCGATGTTTGGAGCTGATGCGGAAGATGCTCCCGAGCAGACACATTTTAGAAGTACATTTTTTATGGAGTGATTGAAGTAGTAAAACGGTTCAGCGGGAATTGCTCTCCTTATGTACAAAGTAATAAAACAGTCGACTGGCTGAATTCTTTGCATTTCTTCACTCCTATTGCTACTAGTCGGGAGCGCTGAATCGTGCAGTAATCCACGTACGTGCTCGGGACTTTCATTAGAAAATCCTTGAGCATAACAAACGCCCGTCTTAACCTGATTTCCAGCAAGTGAGCAAGAACAAAACACCGGATGACTCGTCACTTGCCTCGCCATCCACACTTTGGAGAAAGGAAAAATCAGCTTTTCATATTCTGGATTCACAAGAGGATGCTTAGCTTTTCTCGTGCTTACTTCTAGGGTTTGTGAAAGGTTGGAATTTCTTTCTTAACTTTTAGTCCGTGATGCAAAAAAAGGGTTGAACAAAGCGGACATGAAGTGTTTTTCAATCATTTTTATTATCGTTATCTTCAGATGTGTAAGATAAATGGCCTTTATTGATCAACTGACTGGGTGGAAGACAGCCGATTGGAATTTTATAAGAGTAACTATCGATTTTTCGCACTGAAATAGGTAATATCCTTGCCAACCCTCAATGAATGTTTTGGATTAATAGGATCTGAAAAATAACTGTGATAAATATTGGCTAGATTTTTCACCAAAAACTGTCGAAGAAACAATGCCATCTCCAATTAAAGGGTGATTCGATAATTATTGCGACACTTTAGATTAACTGGTAAAACGGCTATAGTTTTCGATTTTTTTTTTTACAGTAATTCAATATATGTATTTGTTTCAGCTTACACGTTCAGTCTCTAGTCTTAAAAAAAATCGATTGACTCGTGGTCTCAACAGGGATCTAGGGATTAAAACGTTCATGGGTCGGATGATGGGCCTTCAGTCCAAATGGGTCACTGTATGTTTATTACAAGTATTGCGTGCCTTTTCTCGATTTCGTGCGAAAAGCAGTTCCCCCACCTTAAACTGAAATTCATTAAATGAAAATGTGTTCACTGTGTTCCGGTTGGCGTGAACACACCCCTACAACATCGCCCCGATCCCGAACGAAAAAAAAACCACTTCCGAGCAGCCGACGATTACTACAAAATTGTAATGGCTGCATCAACCTAAACATAAAATCATGTATGTAAAAACATGTATACATCCATTTAATAATAAATAAATATGAATATATTTATTAAATGTATGAAAATATGTCAATATGTAAAATAAAACAAAATAACATGTAGGGTAACGGGATGTAAAGGGCGTTTTGATCAAAATTTGGTCGACTTAAACTTGACGCATTTACTTTTATCGAGCATTAAAATTTGTTGCACACCCCTCATTTTGAAGAATGCCTCTATTTTGATTTTGAGATCAGCACTTCAGTTATCAAAATGTCGTCGAACCAAGAGAAGCAACGCATCAAAATTTTGCACGTGCACGGCGAAAATCCAAACTACTCTCACGCCAAGTTGGCGAAATTGTTGAATGTGGCTAAATCAACTGTTACCAACGTATTAAAAGTGTTCGGTGAACGTTTGTCGACAACCAGGAAAGCTGGATCGAGAGGAAATCGACAGCCGGAGGCCACAGCGTCGACAAAAAGAGTTGCCCGCTGTTTCGAGCGGAACCCCAACCTCTCCGTCCGAGATGTCACAAAGAAGCTGGGAGTGGCGCCTTCAACCGTGGATAGAGCTAAAAAACGAGCTGGACTGTCGACTTACAAGAAAATGGTGACTCCAAATCGCGACGATAAACAAAACACGTCGGCCAAAGCACGTTCGCGAAAGTTGTACACGACGAAACTGACGAAGTTTGATTGCGTGGTACAGGACGATGAACTTTACATCAAGGCAGACTCTAAACAGCTTCGCGGACAAGAATTTTATACGGCAATCGGACGAGGAAAGGTGCCAGATAGTTTCAAGCACATTAAACTGTCAAAGTTCGCGAAAAAATATCTGGTGTGGCAGGCCATCTGTACCTGTGGCTTGAAGAGCAACGTTTACATTGCGACCGGAACCGTCAACCAGGAAATTTATCTGATCGAGTGCCTTGCCTACAAAAACGTCTACTGCCTTTCCTGAAGCGACACAATTGTTCCGTTCTATTTTGGGCTGGATTTGGCATCTTGCCATTACGGAAAAAAGGCCATGGAGTGGTATGCTGGCAACAACGTTCAAGTGGTGCCCAAAGACAAGAACTCTTCCAACACGCCAGAGCTCCGCCCAATCGAACAATATTGGGCCATCGTCAAGCGGAACCATAAGAAGACTCAAAAAGCTGTTGTGAGCGAGAAACAGTTCAAGGCTGGCGTTCTGCGGCGAATAAAGTGGACAAGGAGACTGTACAAAATCTTATGGCAGGTGTTAAACGAAAAACTCGGAAATTCGCATTCGGTAAAATGGAAGCTTAGCTGAATATTTCTTCTGTATTTTGTATTAACTGAACTTGAAAAAGAAAAAGAATTTGACTTATTAATAAAAATTTTGATCGACTCACACACATTACTGTTTGACCAAATTTTTATCGGAACACCCTTTAATGTAAGCCTAGCTCCTTCATTCGGCCTATGTATCAAAAATATAATAAATCCAGCGATAACCGGCAAAGTAATGTTGTCATCATGATGATCGATTTATTTTGAAGCAGTTGAGACAATATGTATCAATATATAGCGATATACTCATGTGATATTTTCAACTTCCGTAACTTTTCAGCCACCATGGTTTCACTGGTTGTTTCACTGGCTGAACAAAGTATCTTTATGATCTTTAAATGACCTTTATTTTGCTAAATTGAACCAATATGCTAAGTGATGCATTCTAGATATAAAGAAAATAGTTACACTTAATAAATTAGCTATTCACAAAAAAACACTAACAATGATTTCACAAGAACAGCGTAGACCCAATGTTAGGGACATATTGTTTCCTATGTTCCCAACTATGACCTAATGTAGTGATTACATAGAGGATGTTTATATTAATATAAGGTCTGTATCCGCAATAATCCGGACACCTCAAAACATGAATAAAACATAAATTTTGCATTATATTTCCGTCGTAGTTGTTTATTTCAGATTCATGGGATGTGTTTTAACAATTCGTGAAGACAAAACATAGTTATTCGGTATTTGCATAAAATTTTCGAACTTTGCGCTTAACTTCGTCCATTAGGGCTTGTACAGACTCTTCAGAAATCGTAGAAGCCGTTTTTGTCCAAATTTGCTGGAAGTGTTTGATGTCTTTGATTCCTTGCTTCTTTCCAGAAAGCTTCCGCTTCATCAGAGCCCAATATCTCTCGATTGGTCGTAGCTCTGGGCAATTTAGCGGGTTTGAGGTTTTTGGTACAATGTTCACTTGTTTTGCTTGGTACCACTTCATCACAGTTTTAGCATAGTTGCATGATGCCAAATCGGGCCAGAACAAAGGTTTTTCTTTGTGACTTTTGATCAAGGGTAGCAATCGCTTCTGCAGACATTCTTTCTAATAGATCTCCTTGTTGATTGTGCCTGTAGTGACAAAAGAATTACTCTTTTTGCCACACGTGCAAATTGCTTGCCACACAAGGTATTTTTTGGGAAATTTCGATGCCTTCTTCGTTCTGAAATGCTCAGCTGTAGCATTTCTGGCCATAGCAGAATAAAAAAGCCAGCCCTGGAAGCTGCTTGAAATCCTCCAGGACATAAGTTTCATCGTCCATAACAACGCATGAAAACTTCGTCAAATATTCGCAGTACAAACGTCGAGCCCGTGATTTTGCTGCCAAGTTCTGTTTGTCGTTGCGATTTGGAACTGTTTTTACTTTATACGACTTAAGTCCCAAACGTTGTTTTGATTTTTGGACAAAACCAGGCGACATCCCTATTTTACGAGCCACCGTTCGAATGGAGAGATTTGGGTTTTTCGTTAACATCCTTTTCACCTTTCGGTCCATGACAGGATCAGCGCGTCCAATGTTTTTGTCACTTCTCGGTTTCCTCTCCACCGTCAAACGTTCCGAAAATGATTTGAGCACATCGTGAACAGTGGATTTAGGCAAATCCAATGTTTTTGCAAGGTCCCGTATTGACAAGTCAGGATTTGCCGTACGCCCGTACAAAATTCGCTCGCGCACTTGTTTTTCTTTCGACGCCATCTTGAATACTAAACATGAAATGTAAACATCAATCATAGTCTTTTTCATCATAGACTCTCAGCTATACCACAGTGAAATTTTTCATTCCTACGTGCAATATTTCAAAAGTTACAATTATTTGAAGGTGTCCGGATTAATGTGGATACAGACCTTAGTTTTAAATGGAAATGTATGAGTATGTGGTTGTAAAGTTTTCGTACGACTTATCAAAACCAAAACCTAAGCTACAAAATCGATCTAGGGATTTTAATGTTTTGAAATGGAATGGCTGATTGATCTTATGTGTTTATCATTTACTTATGGTAAAATGGTTTTAATTTTTTTTTGAAATTTGGTAGAGAGCGAATATAGCTTGAAATAGAATGCTAAAAAAGAAGATAACAGTAAATTTAACAAAGATTCTTGTGGGCAAGAATCCCTAATGATGAGACGAAGTTGCAACCACGAATAGACTCAATATGGTGTTTATTGGCCGACATTACATCCATACTCGTTGAATTTTCGACTTATTATAATTTTATTGGTTCAATTTCCATGGATAAGAACAGCAAAGGTCTTATTAAGAATGTCTTAGCAAAGATATAACTAGTTGAATAACGTTTCCAGCTCAACCAATTTATGAGTTTTAATTGAAATTGTAATCGACCGCTGCATAATAGGCTGAGTCAGGGGACATGTACCCAACATACATAACAGTTGAAATTCTACATCCTGGAAATTTATATGATTATAAATAATATACAATGATCTTAATATGAAAATTATACGATGTTATAGTGAAATACTAATTAATATACTTATAATAATAATATATCTAAAACAATTGCGAAGGAGTCTGTGTAGGGACTGATGAGCAGCGTTAGGGACGTCCGTTTTGTTAACGTCTGTCACGCAAATTCCCATAGACGTTAACGATCAACAACCCTGAGCGAGAAGCTTTTTTGTGGAAACAAAAAAAAAACAAACAGTAGAGATTCGAGAAAAAAAAAGTTACCTTCAAACCCCGCACATTTACTATCACTCGAGTCATCGTGGATTGTAAAAGCCTACTAAGTCAGCAGGCTGGCTAGCACGATTGTTTACTATACAGAAGAAGTAATATGCGCACCGAAAAGTTTGTGATGGTCAAATCGTGGGCAAAAATAGAAAACACCGGAGGGTGGTGGCTGGCTGGCTGACTGGCTGGTAATGGGTGTCGTTGTATCCAAAGAGGCTAAAAAGAGAAACGTTTCACCCTGAACCTCCTTGCCCCACGCAGCAGCAGGTTTCTCTTGTGTCCTGTTCACACTGGGGCTGGTGTGTTTTCAAACTTTGTTTGAAAATAAGTTAGAAGAAACGAAGCCAACTACGAGCAGCGGTGAGCTAACGTGTATGGAAACAGGGTATTATCGATCGGTTGTTTGACTTTTGTTGTTCTCTACTCTGACTCTGCAGCAAACAGCAAACTCAACATCGCAGCTGATCCATTGCGAGGGGGTAATGGTCGTGTGGCGGTTAGCGTGTAGCTTGCTAGGTATAATAGTAAATGATGTTGTGTAAATGAATTAGATTGTAGGTCAATCGATGCCCATGTTAACTCTCTTGGTTGTCATGATGAAGAATACGGCTTGCCGCTGTTATCGGCACAGATGGTGATGTCTTTATGATCAAGCTATGATTCTTATTGAATCTCCTATGGATGTGGGCAGGAAAGATGGTAGTTCCCGATGACAATAATCGCCGTCAGAGCCCGAGGTTATGCGTTTTACTTTCACGAGTCAAAGTTGTTAGTGTAATGGGGTTTAAATTCAATTAAATAGTAATTTATCGCTCGCGGATGACGTAACAGTATGGTTCCGCTGGATTGTTTTCAAGGTATTAGGTGTTTTTGTTATTCATGGCTCCTAAAATTTGGCTGGTGGCTTTGAGGGTGATGGTTTTCTCACACGGATTTGGTTTTTTATTTAACTATTATCGCCTTGGACGATTTGGGTCCTCTCTCAGCTCAGTCGGTAAAGGCACAGCTACAAAGCAACACCACCCTTAGCAAAGTAAAATAACAAACTGATATCAAATAAGTAACACGTTTTGTTGTCTCAGATATCTATTTGAACTCACCTGTAATCGCATAACAAATTTAGTTATCAACATTGACTAATTTTGTTATCGTCTGTTATTACTTTTAAAGGACGATTTTTGACGAACGTTACTGAATTCTACCAGCATGCTGACGAATGCTGAATACTACCAGCATGTCATGAATATGAAATTGAGCTATGCACCAGAAGCACTTCTTCAGTTATTAGTGTATGAATTTGATATCATATTAATTACATAATTAGAAATTAACTCAAGTTACTTGTTCACATCACAAAATTTGTTATCAAAATGAACTCAATGATAACAAAACAAGTTAATGTTGTGATATCCAACGAATATTAATTTGTTATCTCTTTTGTTATTTTGGCTGTTTATTCAGCCTGAGTGATAACATATTTAGTGATCAAACAGAGATAATCAGATATTAGAACTTTTAACTTTGGTATAAACCTTTGCTCGGCCTTGCTGGAGGTACGATTTTCGGACTGGTGTAGGAATTTTTCAAACAGGAAAATTTATCGATGCTCTGGGCATAGGAAGTAATTTTATGAAAGAGTAAAGGGTGTATTCGATAAAAATGGCACACACATATATACTCATCAAAATTAAACTGATTATCGGATTTTCTTGAAATTTTCAGGGAATGAAGAACTACTAATGAGTTTTGATTTACAACATTTGTTTTATTCAATTTCGTCTCCCATCCCAAATGCCCGCACCTTCCTTTTCACTCCACCCATCAAATTTTGTACAACCGATTTTCCCAGTGTTTTTGTTGTTTTTACCCAAATTTTCTTCAATTCTAGCTCTGTTTTTATAGTTTTGGGATGTTTGCGAAGTTTCGTTTTCATAATTGCCCAGAATTTTTCAATTGGACGAAGTTCCGATTAATTTGGTGGGTTCATATCCTTTGGCACAAAATTGACTCCGTTGGCTCGGTACCACTCCAATACGTTTCGAGCGGAGTGGCAGGATGCTAGATCAGGCCAAAACAGAGTTGATCCTTTGTGCTTCTTAATGAATGGCAAGAGACGCTTCTTAAGGCACTCTTCCGTGTAAATCGCACCGTTTATTGTTCCGGAAGTGATGAAGGGAGCACTTATTTCACCACATCCGCAAATCGCCGGCCAGATTAGAAACTTCTTTGTAAATTTCGATAGTTTCTTCTTTCGAACATCCTCCGGAACATCGAACTTCGACTTGGCAACGAAATATTCTTGCCCAGGAAGTTGGCGGAAGTCGGCCTTGACGTATGTTTCGTCATCCATCACGATGCAACCGGATTTGGTGAGCAGCTTCGTGTAAAGTTTCCGGGCGTGGGTTTTCGCAGTGATGTTTTGTTTTTCATTCCGGTTTGGGGCTTTTTGCACTTTGTAAACATGTAACCCAGCACGCTTCATGGTTTTCTGCACAAAACCGACTGACACCTTAGACTTTTTAGCGACATCTCGAATTGACATGTTTGGACGGTTCTTGAATTGTTGTACGACTTTCCTGGCCATTTTACTGTCCATTGGACCACTTTTACGACCACTCCCTTCCTTCCTTTGGACACTCAGACGCTCCTTGAAGGTTCTTATTACACGAGACACAGTTGTATTCGCAATTCCAAGCCTTTTAGCAATCCACCGGCGGGACGCCCCTGGATTTTGATTGTGAGTGCACAAAATTTTCTCACGGACAATTTCTTGTTTCGACGACATGACTGGAACTACTGAATGTATAACTATGAAACTTGTCAGATGTAAATAATACACTATGGATAAGATCTACTCAAATTTCTAGGTTTTTTACTCATACGATTCAAAAGTTACAGAAGATTTTCTGTGTGCCATTTTTATCGAATACACCCTTTAGCTATATTAATCCCATCACTCGTAATTCATCCTGAGCAAAGGATTATACCAAATTGATAACAAATTCTGATACCAGGTTATCAATGTTTGATCCCTGAGTATGTTATCATTGAGGCTGAATAAACAGCCAAACTAACATAATGAAAAACAAAAAAATACTCGTTGAATATCACAATAATATCTTTTTTTATTATCACTGAGAACACCTTGATAACAAATCCTGTATTCTCAGCAAATTTATTGAAATACTTTCAAATTCTGTGATCAATTTTAAATCTAATTCTTACGGTAATATCTGAAAAAAAAATTGGTAAAGAGCAAAATTTCTTGTTCAAATACGCTGGTAATATTTATAGTTTTTCATTGAATTAGTAACATTCGTCAAAAATTGTATTTTTAAAATGATAACACATGATAACAAAACTAAGCACTGGTGATAAGTAAATTTGTTATGCGATTACAGCTGAAATCGAAATGATATCTGGGATAACAGAACTTGTTACTTATACGATACCAGCTTCTTATTTTCCTTTGCTAGGGATTTTCCTTCTACAAATCGATGAATTGACGCGCGAGTTGAACCCTAGCAATGGAAAATAACAAGCTAGTATCATATAAGTAACAAATTTTGCTTATCCCATATATCGTTTTGATTTACACTGTTATCGCATAGCAAATTTAGTTATCAGCATTGGCTAATTATGTTATCATATGTTATCATTTTCAGCATACAATTTTTGATGATCGTTACAAGTTGAATGCCAAACTATAAATTTTACCAGAGTATTTGAACAAAAAATGATGCTTATTTTTTCAAAAGAATTTTTTCAGATATTGGCGTAAGAATTTGATTTTAAATTGATAGCATAATTTCAAATTATTTCAATAAATTTGCTTACAAAACAGGATTTGTTATCAAGATGTTTGCATTCTGATGTGTTGGCTGTTTATTCAGCCTCAATGATAACATATTTAGTGATCAAACAATGATAACGTGGTATTAGAATTTGTTATTTGTATTTGTATTTGTCTTTGATTCATCGGGCTTTGCGGTCTACATGAAATACTTAAATCTAATAAAAGTCAACGTTAACAACGGTTCAGCAAGCGGTGACGAAATCTTGAGGCGGACATGAAATCAAATTCGTCGCACTCTACGTTGAACCGACGGATCATGGCGACAATGGAACTAGTTGCAGCATGTTTAGTTGCTTGTAATTCTTCGTGAAGCAACGCTCTCGGTCGAAGGGTTCGGGCAGGAGCATATAGACTGATTCTCGACAGCAACTCAGGAACATCATATCCAGATAAGAGAAGCTTGGCAACGAATACAGATTGCGCGACATTCCTTCGTTTAGCCAGAGTATCCAGCCCTAGCAGGCGACAGCGATCGGCGTAAGCAGGCAAGTTTAACGGGTCACTCCTTGGAAGGTGGCGCAAAGCATATCTTACGAATCTGCGTTGGACAGCTTCAAACCGGGCAATCCATACAGCCTGGTAGGGGTTCCATACAGCAGATGCAAACTCAAGAATAGAGCGTACCAGCGAGCAGTAAAGAGCTTTGAAACACAGCGGATCACGAAACTCATTGGAGATTTTGAACATGAACCCAAGCTGGCGATTGGCTTTATCAATTGTACCTGAGAAGAGGCGAGTAAAGGTTAGCTTTTCGTCCAATACAACTCCGAGGTCTTTAACATGATCAACCCGTTGAAGTGGAGCAATAGTATAATTAAACTGAATAGCATTATTCGTTCGACCAAAACTTATTACGCAACATTTTGAGATGCTCAGAACCATCATATTTCGCACGCACCAATTACTGAATATTTCAAGAAGTTACTGTAGTTCATAGCAGTCTGCTAGGCTTCGAACAACTAGATGAATTTTAAGGTTATCCGCAAACAACAACAGAAAAATAACCTCCATTAAGCAATATGAGGGAAACATCGTTTATAAAAAGCGAGAACAGCAATGGTCCCAGGGTGCTTCCTTGGGGAACTCCGGAATGGTTCGAAAAATAGTCCGATGAATTGTTTCCAATACTGATAGATATTTGACGTTGTACAAGGTAAGATCGAAGCCATGTGCAGAAAGCAATGGAACAATTTGGTCTAATCCTCGGCTCATTATTATTATAAGAAACCAACTTTTCTTATCTCATACCGGGTGAAATGGCCAATAATATCATTTTCTATCAGTCAGAAATATCAGACTGTTTAACTGGATTCAATCCTTGAAATTATATTGCTCCAACCTGAGTCTTAGATCAAGCAACGTTAAGAAGTAAGTCGCCTTTGACGTAGATCAAGGAACGTTTGCAATGATTTCATGTTAAATTTAGGGTCCTGAAACAGTAAAATATCCAACTCGACGGAATATGTGTTAGATTGAACTGCTTTTTTCATATCTTTCGATTTTTTTCCATACGTCCTTGATACTGCTCGCATTTGTTGGTCTTAGGACACCGAAATTTACATAACTTTTCGGCAAAGTTTAATATTATATAAGCCAAACAAAAAGTCAGGCGTTCTAAACAGCTCATTCTTCTTAAATTTGATCTCAAATCTCAATGTATCAACATAGCTGTAAGATTTGAAATAGAATATGAAAGATCGTTGTTGGGCTGAAAACCAGAAAACAATTTAAATGAATATCTAAAGTACTGGACAAAATAAAGCACACACTTGGCCTGAAAACGCACTGTGTGTTATATTGTTCTCATTTTAACAAATACATCTGTGGCATATAAGGGAAAGTTTTAATATTTAGTGTGCTTAATACAGACTCCTAGACGTAAATCATTAAAAGTTATTTTTTTTGCCACAATAGTTTTTATCTAAAAATCAATATTTTCCTTGGACAAAATAAATCATATACTTCAAAAACTGGATTTTTTGATGAAATTGTCGCAAACAAACAATCAAGCTCGAACAAAACAATTCAAATTTGTTTTGTTAAATTTCAAATCTAATTAGGGAAGGTCCATTAATCATGTAACGCAGTAAGGGGGGGAGAGGGGGATTTGGGAAAACGAGACAATCCATACAAAAGTTTTTTGAAGGTCCATACAAAAAACGTGAATTCTCAATTTTAGCGTTACATAATAAATGGATGTTGCCTTACGTTGGAATCATCTTGCACCGTAGCGCCGCCTAGTCAACTTACTGCCACCTAAAATCTAACAGGTTGACTGGCAACTCATTTCGTTCTTATCAATAAAAACCAATCTGTGGCGCCATCTGTAAAGTAACTGCTACTTGATATCTTAAAGGAAGTAAGGTTTTGCAAAAATAAATGAGATGAAGTCAAACGTCTGTCTGCGATATTATTAAAGCCAGTTTTAATATTTTGGCCACACTGCGTGCTTTGACAGTTGAAATCACAGCGCTTGTGGTATTTTCCCGTCAACGTTTTTTTTTTGTATTCCTTGCCGGGTATTTTCATCACTGAGACCATTTTTGGGATCTAATGTCCCTTTTTTTAGCTCTGCCCAGGTGACGTATTGCGACGGATCGTGACCACTATTGTTCGGAGTGGTCGTCTACGCTTGACTTAGAGCATTATCCCAGCACGGCATTACACTTCGAATGAATTGCACTACCGTACTGGGATTTGTTCTCCAAATACCAAAGGGTTCTATTAGCCCTTTGTCGAAGAACTGATTTCTTTTAATGAAAATTGCCGGACAGTGGCATAACAAATGTTCCGAGTCTTCTTTTTCCATACCACAAAAGCGACATGAATCATCTTGAAGTTTTCTAATCACCTTCAAGTGATAGCGGCTAGGACAAAGACCAGTATATATGCTTAGATCTTTTGTAGAAAGATCAAGTATTTTGCGAGTCATAGAAATATTTGGAGTAATGAACCGCTTTGATTGCCTAGCTGTGAAAGTGTTGTTCCAGTTTTCATTCAATTTCGAAGATTCCCAGGCTTTGAG
Source organism: Aedes koreicus (assembly GCA_024533555.2). Lineage (NCBI taxonomy): Eukaryota > Metazoa > Arthropoda > Insecta > Diptera > Culicidae > Aedes > Aedes koreicus. The sequence continues at coordinate 18,017 of JAHHFK020005472.1, read as the reverse complement.
CTCCATTCTTAGAGAAAAAGCAGATAAACTACAAAAGGGCTCAGGTCCTTCGAACTGAAGAGACGATCTGAGTCTTGCTAGTGTATCGGCCCAGTATAGATTGACTTGATTACGACAAGACATATTTTGGAGTGAATGAACACATTCCCAAACATGCTTAGATGTGCATGTTGCTGACTTTAAAGCATTTAGAGCTGCTTGACTGTCTGACATAATACATATATTTGAATGTCTATAGTTTCTACGCAAGCATATAGCAGAGCATTTCAGAATTGCTTGAATTTCAGCTTGGAATGCAGTAGGCCACCTGCCCATCGGAATCGACATGTCTATCCCCGGACCAGTTACTCCTGCTCCAACTTGATTGTTCATTCTTGAACCATCTGTAAAGAAAACTATCGATCCTAGACGAAGATTCGGACCACCGCATTCCCACGAGTCACGCCCAGGATCAAATACTTGATAAAGGGTGATACGGTCAAAATTTGGTCAAGGGAAAACGCGTGTAAATCGGTGAAATCGTTTATTTAAAAAATCAAATTAAATTTCTTTTTCAAGTTCAATTAGTATAAAATTCAGGAAAAATATTCAGTTAGGCTTCCGCTTTTCCAAATCCGAATTGCCGGGCCTTACGCTTGACCCCTGCCATCAGATTTTGTACAGCCACCTTGTCCACCTTCTTCGCCGCAGAAAGCCAGTTTGCCTTGAACTGCTGCTCGTCCTTAGCAGTTTTTTTGGTCTTCTTTAGGTTCCGCTTGACAATAGCCCAGTATTTCTCAATTGGGCGGAGCTCTGGCGTGTTGGGAGGGTTCTTGTCCTTGGGAACCACCTGCACGTTGTTGGCGGCGTAACACTCCATGGCCTTTTTACCGTAATGGCAAGATGCCAAATCAGACCAAAACAGTACGGAACAACCGTGTTTCTTCAGGAAAGGCAGCAGACGTTTATTCAAACACTCTTTCACGTAAATTTCTTGGTTGACAGTCCCGGAAGCTATGAAAATGCTGCTTTTCAAGCCACAGGTACAGATGGCTTGCCAAACCAGATATTTCTTTGCGAACTTTGACAGTTTCGTGTGCTTGAAAATATCTGCTACCTTTTCCCTTCCTTTTGCCGTATAAAACTCCTGTCCCGGAAGCTGCTTGTAGTCGGCTTTGACGTAGGTTTCGTCGTCCATTACCACGCAGTCAAACTTCGTCAGCATCGTCGTGTACAGCCTCCGGGATCGCGCTTTGGCCGTCGTATTTTGTTTATCATCGCGATTTGGAGTCACTACCTTCTTGTAAGTCGATAGTCCGGCTCGTTTTTTGGCTCGATGCACGGTTGTAGACGATACACCCAGCTTATTTGCGGCATCTCGGAGAGATAGGTTAGGGTTTCGCTTGAAACTACCGGCAACTCTCTTTGTCGTCTCAGCGGCTTCCGGTTTTCGATTTCCCCCCGATCCAGACTTCCTGGCTGTCGACAAACGTTCCCCAAACACTTTAATTACATTTGTAACGGTTGATTTGGCAACTTTTAGCGATTTTGCCAACTTTGCGTGCGAGTAGCTCGGATTTTCGCGATGCGCGAGCAAAATTTTGATACGCTGCTCTTCTTGCTTGGACGGCATTTTGACAACTGAAGAGTGAATTCCAAAATCAAAATAGGAGCAACATTATACACACACACACCTTCAAAATGAGGGGTGTTCAGGTTTTTTAAATGCAAAATTGAAAGAAATACGTCAAGTTGATATTGACCAAATTTTGACCGTATCGCCCTTTATGCACGGTCGAAGTTGAATGTTTTTTTCATCCAATCTTCGTTGTTCATAACTAAAGAATTTAGTTTAATAATTTTTAGAATGCTTAGATGGCCTATTAGATCACCATCAAAGAGGTTCATAGATCTTTTCATTCTCAGAGCGCTCTTTTCAGTTTCTAGTTGTACGACTTGATGCAATGGTAGTATTTATAGTAAAGCATCCAGTGCTTTCGATGGTGTACTTCTCATTGCACCAGTGATTGAAAAAGTTGCTAGTCTTTGAAGTCTTTCTAACTTTCTCTGAGCAACTCTCTCTTTCGTTTTTGGCCACCAGATCAATGAAGCGTAGGTAACGAGCATGAGCATGATTGACCGCCCACGGATGCTACTCCGTTATTGCCAGATCAGCTGTATTTACACAAAGAACCAATAGATGATGTTTGGGACTAACATACATCCTCAATGTGTAAAAACTGGTGACCCATTATGAAGCAATACCGGCGCCGGCCGTGCCCGAATGCTGGTCAAGTAGGGAATGGGAAGGAACGTGTTGACGTGATACTCGCTTTGAAGGAAGCCGAGAAATCCTCTGCACTTCCACGAGAAATCACTGGGATGTTGGATAGTTGGGAAAAGGTCAGCAGCAGGGTTCGTTTTGGTTAACGATACGCTGAAAGTATGTAACTAGCACTATCCGCCAAAAGCATGGGACCGCTCCTTCAAGCAACAGAACATCGAACGCCAGTTGCACCGCACCCCGAATAGTCCGGCATGACCTAATCACCGTAAACTCGTAAATAATGGTGATCGCTTTTTCTGCCTGTGTAGGTAATAGTTAGGCATGAGCAGCGGCATGCATCTCTTTTCTGTGGATATCCTGCAAATAGAGATAAGACAAGTTGGGCCGCCCCTCCGATTGGTGGCCCATCATAGCATTAGTAACTGATATTGATTCTATTGATTCCTACGCTCATTAATTTGGTACCAACCGGGGGAGACTTGGTCCTATACCCAATGCTTTCCTTATCTCCAATCCGTTCAACTACTCGCAATATTTTGTGATATAGTGGGCGGAATATTACAATTTGAGATAATTCTAAGCAGTCGGTTTACCAAAATTTGGCAGATCGACAGGTAATCGGTGGGTGACTGACCACCAGGTACTTCATAGCAAGATGCTAGGAAGCGGACCGGAAGTGTAAATGAGCAAACTCAATTTCATCGTGGACACCCTTTATGATCGTTGACCTTGGAGCTAGCTGTCCTTCATTATAGATTAACTCACAAGAAGTTGTAGGAACTCCCAATATCCTACTGTTATTTGTCCATGGCTCCTGGATAAGAGCGATATCCAGTTTGCGCTCTGTGAATCTTTTGCAGAGTACAGCTGTTGCTCCCTTTGCGTGATGAAGATTCACTTGAATGAATTTGATTTTTTTTATCCATGACGAGGTTGTTGTTTACCGTTTGTCCGGGAATTTAAATCTTCCCCAATCTTGGTTGTGTGGCTCCCCTTGTTTTGATTTTTAACATCTCGGATCGATATTCAGGCTTCAATCCTTGCTTTGTCGGCTTTTCATCGCTTTTCTCAACGCCAACTGTATCAGTAGTGCGGCCAAAAGATTTACGGGTTGATCGTGTGCTCTTGACTCCACTTGGTTCTGGGGTTTCTTCAATGTGATCTACGATCATCTGCCTATTTGTGTTGTTTGAGAGCCACATTTATCTATATTTTCTGTCGGCGTTCCATCACTTCTTTTACCGCTGACTGTAGTCGTACTGTGGCCAGTAGTTTTACGGTTTGATTTTGTGCTCCCAACTCCACTTGATCCTGGGATTTGTTCAATCTGATCTACGATCATCTTGTCATCACCAGTGCCTGTGTGGGTTGTATGGGAGCCACAGTCATCCCTACTTCCTGGTCTTTCAGTGAGTTGATTTTTCTTTTGGATTTTTTTTTTCGAAGATTGGCACTTCCAAATTTAAAATCCAGAGTATATTCACTCTTTTTGATGTAGTTTAACGACACTCCATCGACGGTGAAAACTAGTTCAATATGTTTTTGGTTTATAAAGCTCCGCTGTAGTATGCTCCATGCATCAACATTTAACCCATCGTTTTGGCTTTCAAGGAGTGTTAGAATCTCTCTATTGCTGTCCTCCACTCTCCAAGGAAAAAACCCAATAATTATTTCTGATTGCGGGACTTCTTTCTCCTCAACCGCTATAAGTTCTGCTTCTGACCAGGGGATTATCATAGAGATGATGCTTTTTAGCCAGTTTGCAGTTGCTTGCTTTTGCAGATTATCACTAAATAACCCGACTTGTACACACAATCACCAAATTTTGGCTTCAGTGGTTCTTTTTGTTGTCTTGAAACGGCAAAGGGTAAATGCACCCTTCTTTTTGGGGAAATGCTCCTTAAACTTTGGAAAAATGCTCCTTAGATGCGTTTGCCCGGTATAACTCAATCGAAGGTATTAACCTTCTGGTTAGCGCATGCCGGTTGTTTTGACGGGTCTTAAGTTTCTTCAAGATTGTATAGCGGAGCTTCGCTCCGCAATCTTCTAGGTAGTTTTGACTGGTTTAAATTTCATTTTGACAAGTCTTAATTTCATTTTGAAGAGTCTTAATTTCGTTTTGACGACTCTTAAATTCAGAAACATAAAACCCGTCAAAACTATACAATCTTGAAGAAACTTAAGACCCGTCAATACACCCGGCAAGCGCTAACCAGAAGGTTAATACCTCCGATTGAATTATACCGGGCAAACGCATCTAAGGAGCATTTTTCCAAAGTTTAAGGAGCATTTCCCCTAAAAGAAGGGTGCATTTACCCTTTGCCGTCTTGAAACCCTTGCCAGGATTGCCTTTTGCGTAGCAACCAATTGAGCCGTTGTTAGCGCTATGTTAGGGTATCCTTTTGGAAGAACACCCAACTTCACATAATTGACAACGTCTGTGTAGGACAGGTTGATCTTACCCTCAGTTCTAAAAGATCCTGAGTATCCCGATCGAATTGTATTGATGCGATGTTGCACTGAGCTAACCGGTGGTTTGTAAGCACGTCGATTATTGCGGGGAATTTTGGCGGGTTTTGGATTGCTGCTAGTATTTGACTTGTTTAGTTCTGCACTTCTTGGACGCTTGGATGGATCTGTTTCAGTGGTATTTGTGCCAAGCAGAAAGCTTCTTCGCGGCTATGCCCACTTTTCAAAAACTTTTTGAAGCGTTTTTGACCAGTTCCACTCAATTTTTTTCCCCAGTGTTCCCTTGTATCGATGACACAATGAGGCATTAGGCTGTCCATCTGGTTTTTGGGGAACTATTGTTGGTAGTGGAGATGACAATAATGTCACATTGATGCCATCTTCGAAGTCGTCGTCATCACCGTAGTTATCAGATCAGGATCAGAGGATGGACGAAGAGCAGGAAAGTATATCGTCAACAGATTTGCTTTCTAACTGACGATCCTCTCTTTCCATTTCTCTATTTATATCCATCTTCGATCCACTAATAATGTCGTTGTTTGCTGTTGTTAAAACACACAAAAAAAGGCAATCTCACTAACAATTTATTTATTTATTTGTGATATTTGTTTATTATTTATTATGTTTAGATTTGTATTGTATAAAAAAAGCAAATAATATAGAAAAAAAGAGACCGAGCGACAAAAAAAAATACATACATACAAAATTAAATTATATTATTTTCCATTTTTTTTGTGATGGGAGCTTTTTTGCTCAGCCTCCCCACCACAATCACTATTGACTACGTTTATGCTGTTTGCACGCCGCGAACGCTGTAAGTGTATTGTCAAAGTTGGTTCTGTGTGTATTCAAAAAGTTTGAAACAGTTCTAACTGTTGATCGATAAACTGTTCGTCGTCAGCTCAACGACGGTGGATTAAAGAGCTGTTTGGCGTCCAAGCGACCTTCCGTTAGCCAGCGGAACCAGAAGAAGCGGCTGGAGTTTGCCAAAAAAATCGTTGGTATGTCGGTAGATTTCTGGAAACGGAATTTATGGACCAACGAGAGTAAGTTTGAGCTAATCGGACAAAAACTGCGCTCGAGTGTTTGGAGAGCTTCTGGTGAAGTACGCAAATATCGATACCAGAAGACAATGTAGCATAGAGGTGGGAAGAAAATGTAGCATGGTTTGGGGAGCGTTCTTATGGTCTGTACACCCAAAAGTTGAAAAGGTGGCAAAAAACGCAATTGCAGTTTTTGCAATCATATCTTGAGAAATCTGCATGATTCAGAAAACGCACTTTTGCCCAACAGGATCCACAAAGCATTTTATGGTATAAACGAAGCCATGGTTCAATATGGGTGAGACAATACCGCAAAATTCCGCAACGCTATTGGTCACTGTTGTAATTCCGCTGTCAAGTGTTCTATTTTTATTTTCACTCGTCATCGCAATCCCATCTCCCTCTCATCAAGTGTGCCCTTCTTGAGCACCACGTGAAACCATGCAAGTGTGTGCGAGCGACATTTGCTTTGTTGCTGTACCACTGAGTGCCTCGACAATCGAAGCATATGCACGGCCTTTATTCCAATCACTTCAACTTGTTAAAGTGGCTGAATGGTTACTATGTAGAGTCACGACGCTCGCGGCCACGGTTCGAATCCTGGTAACAATTCGAATTTTTGTTTTTTGTCAGTCCGGACTCAACAACTAATACACTGCACAACCCACGCACACATTGAATTTTTCAAAGCGAATTGATGTGATGCTTTTTTGCCCACGACCAATGATGCATTTTTTCTCCAAGTTACGATCCATTACGAGAAATGAAACAAAATCATTCGCAATTGCATTACAAACTTGCTTTTTTATTTTGGGTGATAGTAGGAAGTTTGGCACATATCAAAGGGATCATGGCTGCGCATATATACATCGACTTGCATTGCGAAAACTTGGAGGTGTCTCTTTTAAAAACAGGCCTGGAAACCAACTACATCTGTCAACAGGACAACGATCCAACGCACAACGTTGGCTTCCCACACTTAACCGCTCCACTGGGTACTTTTTTCTAAGCGTGTATAACGCCACGGTGCGTTCTGCCCCAGTTGTAGTCTGGCATAGTTGTGTCTAAATATTCTGAAAATACGTGGACTTATAGTGAAGTTTTGATACTATTTTGAAGTTTTGTTGTGTGCGATACATGTGAAGTGAATTTATTATAAACCATGGATATTAAAGCATGGTAAAAGCTTATTTCAATAACACTATTATTTACATGTGAGGTACAGTCATGACAATTCCTTCAATTTTGATCATAATTTGGTGTATTTAGTGCCTTATTGTACTACAAAATTATGAGGTATGCTGTTTTATGTAAAAATTGATAAAGTATCATTCCATTAAAGCTATAGTTTTGAAGATTTGAGCATATTTATTGAGTGGGTCATTCTACCCCACCGGTTCATTTTGTGCTGTTCTCCCCAAGATGGAGAAATAAACATTTCTGGTGAATTATACTGCAACAAATCATTCATATGGAGCATGGTGCGCAGCTATGATGAAATATCGACCGATCTTTGTTGCAAGATATAGAACTTTATGGTATCTTGTAAATATTTTCTCGGACCATGTCTAAGTAGCATGTTCACATCACTTACAGTGACAGCTGATCAGCAGATGTTCGACGGAACAGCATTCATTTTTTTGTTCGATACCCTATGTAGCAAAAACGATTATCAAATCACACGCCACTGGGAGCGGGAGGATTTGTACTCCCATGTTTTTCTGCACTCTCCCACTCATACTCCACTCATAGGTTTACCTAAACATGCTAATGAATCACCTTGGAGATAAGTGTGTCATGTAGGTGAAGTAGTTTTTGTTTTAGCATTCAGTTGTCACGTTCGCTCCGATAGTTAGCACTCCGATAATATCAACAAGCATTTGAATTGACTACCACACTGGCTCGGTCAGTGCCTACACTGTCTACTGCTGAATAATATCGAAAACAAAGAAAACAAGAATTTAATGATAATTTAACCAGGCGAAGGGCACCTCACTTACCGTACCCAATCGCCATTCTTCGTTTCTCGCGAAGGGCAACGCGACAACCCGCGATAGCTTCGTTACTTCGTGGGTGTTTTTGTTTACTATTTTGCTTATCTAGCTGGCAGAGGAATAAATTAGACGGTTTCTAATTGATGTAACATTGAAGACTTCGCATTGGAGCTCCTTACGAGGAAAACAATTTTAGATAACATTACAACTATAAAAAAAAAATCCCTTGTACACCATACTCGTTCGAATGACTATAGCTAACTGTAATGATAATGGTGCTTATGTACTTCGCAACAAAGAACCAATGAACAAAACAACGGGGACAAAGCACACTAATTTCGTTACTGTGTGGCGAGCATGCAGACAACAACAAACCAGCAACATTTCTGATAAGTACAGCCAGGTGCTTTATAAACGTTTTGTAACACGATTCCGAAGACCACCCCGATTGTGGGCAGCAAATTTGCCACTGAATCGTGCTAATCGCGTGATTTGAACTAAATTGTGTAACATTCTGCCGTTTGTATGTGTGTGGTACGTGTTTTTCCAACGATTCATCCATTTTTCCGCGAACATACAAATAACAATCGTAATCGTGATTGCTTCCCGTTCAAACGAATGAGCTGATGATTTGCAACATGCTGGTAAAGTGTTGTGTTTGTGGAGCAAGTGTGTGGCTTATGGATGGTTAGCCAATCGGATAGTTTCGATTGGCAGACAACAAACCGATTTAGTCAAACATTTCGATTTTATCATTATGGAGTCTCATGGAAAAGTGTCAATTAGTGCAAAACGACATTTTAAATGTTTATTCAAATTATGATACGCACAAGCATAATTCGTACGCAGTTGCCACTCGGCAAATTGTATTCGACAACTTCTTCCAGACAAAGCGGAGTCGGGATGGAAGGAGAAAGTCACACAACCAGAGTTTATTTGTACGAAACGAATGACGACAAACCCGGAAAGTGGGTCAACATGTGGAGAATAACACGCATGGATTTATCATATCTCAGCTGCAGAACGTACATGGCGAATTGGTGAATGGATTGTAGTCCGGTCAGCATGAATTTCAGCTGCAAATGCTGTCATGTTACATGGAACAGGAAGAACGTCGCTTGTTGTAATAATTTGCTGCATGTTAGCATCAACGTGTTTGATTTACGATTATGATAAAATTAATTGGATCCTGGGATCTGACTTTTAATGAATTGCAGGAATAAAAATTTATTAGATTTTAGTGTAATGTGCTTAAGTCAAGCAATCGTTCGCCTTTTCCGGCCTCTTTTAGTACATTTATAATAGTACAGTGGATCTCAATAATGGCAACACAAATTTATTTTTGAATTTTTACAATAAAGTTCTTATGGTGAAAGCAGTTTAAATCCACAATTGGCTGCAATTATGAGTAATTCGTGCCATTCCTGTGCTCCCGAAATCATGGGTACGAGTATTACTTGTCATGGTTTCAGCAATGCAGTATTTCATCCAAAATGTAGCGGAATGACAACCTTAGCTCTGGAAGAAATCACTAAAAACGCACAAATATTTTGGCTTTGCAAATCATACTCGCATTTAATGAGTGACATCCGACTTCGCAGACCAGTGCGATCAGCCTACGAATCTGGCCAAGAAACTGTACTCAGCAAGCATAATGAAATCATCGAGAATCTTAAGCTAGAAACTATGAATGAGCTCAATTTCACTGCGCTGATCAACTATAACTCACTGATACCCAGGTCTTCGATGAAAATTGATAGTGCTATTTGTTTCTGTACGTCGCACAGTGCGTTGAATACATGGGGACAAAAAACAAAACTAGATAATATAAGGTCTGTATCCGCAATAATCCGGACACCTCAAAACATGAATAAAACTACAAGGTTCAGCCCAATGGGGTTGTACGCAAAGGTAACGTAAGACTATGTAGCAATGTGCAATCGAATTCGCCTCCAGTCGCCTAATTGTTTAAAGGGTTTTCGAAAATGGTTCGCTCAAACATTAACTGCAATACACTAAACAGGTTACCCTAATAAACATGTAATATACAAGAACAATATTACAGATGGTTTAACCAACAATCAATAGGCAAATAGCGATTTGAAATTGATTCACTGTTGTAGAACCCCTTGGGCCGAAGTACACCTTGTAGCCAGCACCTTGCTATAAATATTTGCGCCTTTGTTTCGATTTGCTGTGTTATTTTGACAGAATATTTGAGCGTGTGTTCGTGTGAGTTCATTATTAGGGGCGTATGATTAAGCTAGGGACCGAGCTTGGGACAGATATGCTAGTACTGACTGAGCCAAGAAAAAAATCGTATTTGTTCGGGACCTACTGGTCTTAGAGTTAGTCTATGGTTTAACCGCACCGGTTACAGTTAGGATGATGCCCCGAATTTGTGGTTAGGTGCTTCTTATGGTAATTGTTTATCCGGGTAGACATTTAGGACATTTTTACCCAAGAGACTGGCTGCATCCACCACCAATTGCATACGATTTCTTCAAGGCATATGTGTGTACAACACTGCAAAATGTGCAAATGTCGAAAACACTATGGCTTCGACATACGATATTTTTCGCAACCGCCCATTTCGAACAACTCTCTTTTCCAGTATTTTATAGGGGCCGTTTTGGGGTCAGGGGAACAGCTAGTGCAGCCACCTCACTTCGTCATGAAGCTGAAGCTTAAAGTTTGAGCAACTCACGTATATAGTTTGCAGCCATGTGCTGCGACATTTTACTTACACTTCCTCAAAATAATTAGTTTCTTATCGAATGGTATGGACTCTATCCAACGCAAGAAACACTTTTAAACACTGATTGGAATTCGAAGATAATATTACCAAAGAACTTCACACTTCACATGCCATCAAACAGAAATTATCACATGCCATCAAACAGTGGACTGTGATTGCAAATAAGCACACATCAAACGACCTTAAGTGATTTGCAATACTGAATCATATTATGTAACATTTATAATGTATCGAATAATAAATATGATACACTCTCATGTTTGGTTGAATTTTGAGTTTCGTTTGTGTGAAAGCATGCCCCCTTCCAGATAGAGGGGGGGGGGGGTCTCGAACCACAGTAGAAACATTTTTTGCCTTCAAAAACTTCCACATGCCAAATTTGGTTCCATTTGCTTCGTTAGTTCTCGAGTTATGCAAAAAATCCAGTTTCATTTGTATGAAAGCCCCCCCTTTCTTAAGGTGGGGGGGGGTCTCAAATATCCATAGAAACCTTTCTAGCCTTCAAAAACTTGTACATGCCAAATTTGGTTCCATTTGCTTGATTAGTTCTTGAATTATGCCGAAATTTGTGAGGGGGGGTACGGGGGGGTCTTAAACCGTCATAAAAAGCTTTTCCGGTCCCAAAAGCCCCTGCATACAAATTTTCACGCCAGTCGGTTCAGTAGTTTCTATGTCTATTAGGGTCAGTTCGATAGAAATTCATTTTTATATTTATAAGAATTTCAATAGTTTTTAATTTAAAACTAATAGTTCACAATAATGTAGATGATTAGAAGAAAGATTTGCAATCGATCGGTACAAAAAATTTGAAAATCGGTCATGAAATGACTTAGTTATTAACTTTCAAAACCTAAGAATATTTCGTGACGCTCCAAATTTTCGTACTCGCAACGTGTACCCCTATATTGAAAACAAAGACGTAGTCCTACGTCAAAACATAAATTTCGCATTATATTTCCGTCGTAGTTGTTTATTTCAGATTCATGGGATGTGTTTTAGCAATTCGTGAAGACAAAACATAGTTATTCGGTATTTACATAAAATTGTCGTACTTTGCGCTTAACTACGTCTAATAGGGTTTGTACAGACTCTTCAGAAATCGTAGAAGCCGTCTTTGTCCAAATTTGCTGGAATCGTTTGATGTCTTTGATTCCTTGCTTCTTTCCAGAAAGCTTCCGCTTCATCAGAGCCCAATATCTCTCGATTGGTCGTAGCTCTGGGCAATTTGGCGGCTTTGAGGTTTTTGGTACAATGTTCACTTGATTTGCTTGGTACAACTCCATCACAGTTTTAGCATAGTGGCATGATGCTAAATCGGGCCAAAACAAAGGTTTTTTTTTGTGACTTTTGATGAATCGCTTCTGCAGACACTCTTTCTGATAGATCTCCTTGTTGATTGTGCCTGTAGTGACGAAAGATTTACTCTTTTCGCCACACGTGCAAATTGCTTGCCACACAAGGTATTTTTTGGGAAATTCCGATGCCTTCTTCGTTCTGAAATGCTCAGCTGTAGCATTTCTGGCCATAGCAGAATAAAAAGCCAGCCCTGGAAGCTACTTGAAATCCTCCAGGACATAAGTTTCATCGCCCATAACAACGCATGAAAACTTCGTCAAACATTCGCAGTACAAACGTCGAGCCCGTGATTTTGCTGCCAAGTTCTGTTTGTCGTTGCGATTTAGAACTGCTTTTACTTTATACGACTTAAATCCCAAACGTTGTTTTGATTTTTGGACAAAACCAGGCGACATCCCTATATTACGAGCCACCGTTCGAATGGAGAGATTTGGGTTTTTCGTTAACATCCTTTTCACCTTTCGGTCCATGACAGGATCAGCGCGTCCAATGTTTTTGTCACTTCTCGGTTTCCTCTCCACCGTCAAACGTTCCGAAAATGATTTGAGCACATCGTGAACAGTGGATTTAGGCAAATCCAATGTTTTTGCAAGGTCCCGTATTGACAAATTAGTACGCCCGTACAAAATTCGCTCGCGCACTTGTTTTTCGTTCGTCTCCATCTTGAATACTAAACATGAAATGTAAACATCAATCATAGTCTTTTTCATCATAGAATCTCAGCTATACCACAGTGAAATTTTCATTCCTACGTGCACTATTTCAAAAGTAACAATGATTTGAAGGTGTCCGGATTAATGTGGATACAGACCTTAATATCTGAATATTAAAAGAAAAAAAAAAAAATAAAAAAAGACACCAAAAATTGATATAATAATAAACAAAAAAAAAAAAAACGCAAAAAGAACTTAAACAACAAATGTATATATTTAAAAAAAAAAAAAAAATATTTTTTTTATAATAAATTAAATTATATGTTTCTTTTAGTATATATGTGATTTTTTATCTCTGATTGAATTTATATGTGTTTGTGTGTGTGTGTGTGTGTGTGTGTGTGTGTGTGTGTGTGTGTGTGTGTGTGTGTGTGTGTGTGTGTGTGTGTGTGTGTGTGTGTGTGTGTGTGTGTGTGTGTGTGTACAATCTAACACCCATCGGCCGGCAATGGTATTATGGAAGAAATCTGTTTACAACAATCATTCAAGTGACCATTGGAAGCAGCTTTAATCCGGGAGCTAGAAAGTGATAGCTCTACTGCAGATCCAGCAACCCATTTCAGAATGTCTGGAGAGTCACGCCCATTCCGAGGTTACTTTCACATACAATAAGCCCCGCATGTAAACATTACCGATATCATTTGGATAAGGGCACTGCAACACACTTCCAGATTTGGAAATTTAAAATTTCCAAACCAGGCACGTATTTAGTTTTTTTGAAAATAAGATTTTTGTTATATAGTTAGATACATCTCACCCATGTCCGCCTCCTCAATCACACTATCTTGTTCATTCGTAAAAATAAAACCTTTCCACGTTGATTCGTGATTAATTTCATACACTCGCGATCAAATATGCGCATTAACGTTACTAAACCGCCCGCTAGATATGCAACCTGCATAACAAAACTCTGTACACCCCGTGGTGAATGCACCTAAAATTATGTGCAAGCTTTTCACCCGCCCCCCCGTTTTTTTTGTTTTGCTTCTCCTACCCACCAGCGCCGCTCTTTACTTTCCTCCTATTCTTCTTTTTTCACCCCACCCCCCCCAAAAAACCAAAACCCCCTATTTTGGGGACTTTTTATCTAGATCCAAAACACCAAAAAAACAAAAAAAAAAAGGGGAAAAATACCCCCGACCCCCCCATTTTGGAAGGGGTCGGTTTATTTTCCCCAGGGTTTCCCAAATTCCCCCAGAATTTTTTGGTTTTCCCTTTTACCCAAATTAAATTTAGAATTTTTTTTTGATTTTTTTCGCGAAAACGACGCAGCAAAAAACAAAACACGTCCAATGTGACTTATATGTCATTATGTTGTAAAATCATAAAAAAATAAATTTCTTCTTTTTTCTCTTCCATTACAAAATTTGAATTAAATATCGACCATCGCATTTAAAACTTATTTATTCATACTTAAACAGAGAACAATACAAATCAGTTGAAATTTAGAAAAATATCATGAAAATTTTCTTTTCACTTCTACTCCGATTGCTCCTCAGCGCTTCCAACTTCATCTTCGGTAAATGTCTCGTCGGCGTACGAGCTTGAATTCTCCAAAAAATCCATAAATCCATCTTCTGTTTCTTGGTTTAATAAATAGTACGAAACTGCAGGGTCTTCTCTACCATTTTTAGATGCACACGTCTTTCGATTGAGAGATACAAAAGGATCTGAATTCAAGAGCAACGATCTCATTAAGTCTTCATTGGTATTAATTCTTGACGATTTCCTTGTGTGATTCAGTCGGGTTTTCCTTATGATTTTATGAGTTGCTTCCAGGGCTTCTTCAGAAAGTTCGCCAACGGGTAACTCAAACATTGAAATAATGTTGGCGCTATGAATCAGCAGTTTATGCACGGTCAAGGGCATGTAGTACCAGCTATAAAGAGATAAATATTGATCTCTTGTTTCCTGCAACAATGTTCGGTATTTCGGAATGTCAATCTCTTTTCCGCTGGCAACTACCCTTAATATTGTAGCAAATTTTATTATTAGACTTCCATCAATCCCCGTGATAGCAGCACTTATTTTAGGTTCAGAAAAAAAAATTTACGCGCTGTGTTACCGTCGTTAGACGTACCGTATCCTGGCTTGGGCTTATCGACGATTAATCCCATTTGAGCTTTGAACTGGTTCTGAATTCTTTTCTTGCATTCTTCAAAAGTTTTCTTATTTGCTTCTCCACGAACCTGCCAGGTTTTAAACGACAACCTTTAAAAAAGAAAATTAGTACACTTGATTTACAGGAAAAGGGAATAACAAACCTATAAGCAATATGCAGAAGGCACTCAAACGTCTTAATCCAACAGTGCAGAACTGATAACCCATATCTAAAGTTGGCTGTATTTTCAGGCTTTTGATCAACTTTTGAATTGTTCATGTCCTTTGGGGTGGCACCACATATGTAACATTTTGCTGCTGCTTTTTCGTGTGACAACGTGCTACATGCTTTTCCATCGAGCATTGTGAAAAGAAACTCAAAACATACGTGAAAGTCAATACCGCTTACTGGTGTTTCAAATGAGACTAATCCATTGATATGGGATTCCACAGCCGCTTGTTCATTAAGAATAATAGTTGAATCCTCTTTAGCAAATATAAACCTTATGGGTCTACAGAAATGTGTAGAGCCTGGCCGAGGGTTATGCCTCAAAGTTTCTCCTGTTTCTGCATTAATTAAATAGTTTGATAGGAACCATAGCAATTAGGAACAAGAATTCGTCGGTTGCATTCGCACTTGAAATTTTTTGTTTATAAATGCTATGACCAGAGCTACCATCCATGCCCCATTTGCTAATCAATCTTGCCTTTGTGGGATGAGTTATCTGCAAGACTTCAGCAATTCCGTTTACTGTTAGATTAAGCAGCTCTTGAAGATCTACCGTGGCTGATGTTTCTGTAACCGTAAGTTGTTTTGGGATGATTTTATTCTTGGCTTGTTTTAATGCGTATAGACTTGGAAAACAATCTTTATGCAAAGCGTTTACAACGTCTCGAAGAACAATATACTTCCGTTCTGACAGATCTAAATCAACAAATAGGGCTAGAGCTTGAGCAGGACTCAAGCATTTGTTTCCATCCTCCACTGGAATGGAAGAATTCGCAGAAACGTTTGCCGCAAAAGCTAGTTCTTCTGGGGCGTTTTTTGAAACTAGTTCTGCAACTCGTCGTTTTTTGGTTTTAGTAGAACAACTTTCAAATTCTTTCTGAGGACGTCCACGAGATGGGGTTTTATTGGAATTATCATCATCATTCTCATCATGTCGAGGGAACACAACTGGTGACTGCAACCAACCATCATACTTTTTCATAAAAAAATTCCTTACTCGATGACATTTGACCCACTTTGTGTTCAATTTTGAGCAAAACACGACACAAAATTTGTACAATTTTTCGTAAACCTGCTCTGGTGTGTCTTCAGGTAGAGTCGAGACCACGTAGCGATATACACATGATGTTCTGTTGCTTTCAATCACAAGGCAACCCACTTTTCAAATATTTGCTCGTTTAAGACCGATTGACGTTGACCTACAAATAATCAAAAATCTTTTATAAGTTGCAGTTATTTCATATACGATCATTAATAGGACACTCTAAGGAACATTTCTGAGCCGGATTCAGGGTGGAACTAGGGGGAACTTTTTTTGAATCAATGATAAAAGTTTGAATTTGGTTTTTCTGCGGATTTATTTCTTTACGAATGCAACATGCCGATTTCTCAAAACGATAAAATGATACTTGATACTAAACAAGAAAACCAATTCATTTTCAACTTCAAACAAATTACCCCAATAACAAACAACCTAAATATCCCCATCCCCCCACCGCCGCCCTCCCCCCCCCCCCCCCCCCCCCCCCCCCGCGGCGATCACGACCTTCCCCCCCCATTGAGGTGCTGGGCCGCCTAATCCCCAAACAGTAGAGGTGTACTATGCTTCTTATATAAAGGCAACAATCTCTTCTGAGACACTCAGATCGATAGATTTCCGCATTTATAGTTCCGGTACTGTAAAAAATGGTTGACTTCAAACCACAGGAACATATTACCTTTCGACCGAATTTCTCCACTTGAATCGACCTGTCCGCATCGCTCACATCCTCCCCAACGACGGCAGTAAAGTATTGTGGACCTGGAAGGGTTTTTGAGTCCTCCTTTACATAGGTCTCATCGTCCATCAAAACGCATGCATCGCTGCAAAAGACGCGAATACAATTTCCGGGCCCTTGTTGCTGCTCGCTTCTTCTGTTCTGCACTTTGTTTCGAGATTTTCTGCTTCTTGTAGGTCTTCAGGTGGTTTCGCCTCTTGATACGCTGGATCATTCCGACACTCGTTCCTGCTTTTTTGGCCAAATCACGTATTGACATTGATTTGTTCTTCATGATTAGAGATACCACTTTCTGCTCCAGTTTCGGGTTGGAAGAACCGGGTTTTCTGCTTCTTCCTGGTAGCTCATCCAAAGAATAGTGTTCCCCAAACTTATTAATGATGGTTTTAACACTCGCATGATGAATTCCAAACCGCTTCGCCAATTTTCGCATAGTAATACCCTTCTCACTTAGCCATGTGTCCAGAACCTTAATTTTCACTTCCTTTTCAATACGCGACATTTTAAAAACGCAGAATTTGAACCGCACAAACAAGTAAACAAAAGAAAGCTGACAGTCAAACGCACAGCATGCAGTGTTCAGAGCATAAAAAAACATCACAAATTCATGCGTACAACGCAAATGTATGTGGATAGCTTATATTCGATACACTCCTTAATCGGATAAAAACTCGAATTTTGAGAATGAATTTTGTGTGTGCGGATTTTAAACGTTACACCCTTTAGCACTCTAGACTGGATGCCTGCAACAGTTAATGCTGCAAAAAAAAATCCTTCAACCGGTTTCGAGCGAATTTGAATAGCAGTGTACTGTTGTCAGCACTTGATTGCAAACTCAAGCTGTCTTCAAAATTACCGAAATGCACTAACAACTCGCACTTCATTAATACATCCGCATTTATGCATCTCAAATGGAAAAGTTGCATAATTGGTGATAAGTATCGACTAATGATGATTCGCCCACAAAGCTACACCTTGATCTCCACGAAATGGTTAACTGCTGTGGCACCGGTGACGACATTAATAATCGTTTTGTCGGCTTAAAAGCCTTATTAATGCGACACAAAACCACGATGGTGAGCACGTACTGCGCGATTCAAATATCGACACGGGGCCAAAGAGGTTTCGGTGCAGTGGGTGGGTGTCAATGTTGTAATCAAGAGGTTGGATGATCCCAAAAAAACGGCGGTTCTGTCATTCGGCTCATTGCGCAACTGACCGACTCTCCGATTCCTGAATCCAACGGATTTTGATGTCATTCACGATGCATTTGATATTGAAGTTGAAAACCGACAAACGATTATTTGTTGT